>JAQFYZ010001076.1:0-27891 GCA_034695085.1 Cylindroiulus punctatus
ACATGAATTAAAACATGAATTTATCACAAGCGGGGGCACTTCGGATGCCTTTTAGTCACATTTCAGGTAAAAATAACCACGTTTTCATTAAAATAACGAAGGGCAACCTTTGGAAACAACAGCCGCCTTGGTAATATTTGCCTTTATAATATTGCCTTGATAACATTTGTCCATTGTTGGAGTCGTGTGTAGTTAAGTGAAAATGTGTCAAATGTGCCCAAAGGAGAAACCTCTTCAATCAGACGGGATGAAACACGTTTCTTAGTTGAAAATTCGAATAAGTAATACAATCTGCTGTTTTTTGCAATTGTATGACGTCAGTGTTGAGTAAAAGTCCTATTAAAAGTCCCATAAACCATAAAAGGCCTTTCGAAATGATAGGTGATATAACTATCCGGAATGTATGTTAAAAATTTCTGTGGTAATTTGACAATACTAAGAAATCTTACTGTACAGAATCATCATATACAGTATATTCATGAGTAACTTGCACCGAAATGCTCTGAGCTGTTAATATTTTGTACTTCAGAATTGTGCGCTTTGTTTTGCAAAGCAACCATGCAATGCCCATTTGTCTCTCATAATACAATGTATCTCGGTTGTGTGCCAGGTTAGCAATATTCATCCTGCTAGGCTAAAATCGACACTCCTGGGCTATGTTAGTTATTAAGCAAGCATCGCGATGCATCACGATTTGCATATTAAATAAACGAGCTTTATTGCACGATCGAATTAAAGGAGTTTTATGACCTTTTCAACTCGGGTTGAAAATACGCATAGAACCATCCACTAACAATAAACTTTAGTATGTTCGTGGTAGTTGTTTACATACCCCTGACAAAAATATAATGTGAATCATGAAAGCAGTGTGGAAAATTCGAGTTTCACTATGTTTTTGCATCTTAATTCAATACATGTGTAGGCCTACCAGCAGGGGTTCATTTCCATTCTCGTGATCACTGCATGTTTACGGATTCATACCTAATTAGCAGCATTTATTTGTGTGCAAGTGCTACGTTTATATCAAACGATTTCAGTAAAACTGCAGACTACCGGAACGTATATAATTGCTGGCTGTCGACAATATCCCCTTTTAAGCTTGCTCGTAAATTAACATATTGTAGGCACAAATAAATGTAAATCGTTAAAGCTACGTTGTTATAACCGTTTTTATTGTGGGCATCTAGTTGCGCGGTGAAATACGCTAATTATATCGGTCTGCATGGCTTATTTTAATTTCATACTTTTATTTGCAAATTTGACATGGTAGATGAAGCCCCAGATATTCCGCATAGCGAGGAAATCCATCCCATCCATAAACATTAACTCGTATCTCGTGCGCAGTAAACCGCATTTGGCGTGTTTCCTGAATAATATAAGCTGTTATCCTGTAAAGTTTTAATTAGTGACGAATTAAATTTTTTCCTGTCACCGTTTTTGCCGACATTATAAATTATGGCATCCCAACACTAAATATTTGCATTGTTACATGTTATATCTCTGAGATTATAACAGGTAACCTGATGTGTACTTTTTTATCAGGCTGTTGCTAGTATAGTATATGATCTGTATATTTTACCACTGATGACACAATTTGACTGACCCATTCATTGTCGCAAAACAATTTAAAAGTTTTGCATATTACCTCCTAACGGAATAGTAAGTACATGTAACATTCGCTTGCGCGCATGTCTAGAAAAGTATATAACATGGTTACTAAATCTGGCCTAAACATGACATCGTTCAAACAAGTACAGTCCGTTTGCAGTTTGAAGGTTTTTAATGAATAATCAGTATTATTTGCACTGATTTCTGAATTACCCATTTTATTCCCAGATTTTCTTTTTTGACATACAGTATATGCCTTTGGCCAAAGAGTCTGATTTCTGTTTGAACATGTAAATATGCACTTAAAAATTGGCTTAACTGAGGGATTGTTTCACTGAGGTAGAAAATGTACATTTGCTCGCAGCCAAGTTCATCTTGCGTCGGAAAAATGCGAGAAAAAAACAATGAAGTCACAAATCAGGTTTTCTTCTAGCTAGAAAGCCGAGGAGATGGATGTTCGGCATCTTTTTGTCAGTTTTTGTCGATGCATTAGCAATGTTCTGTTTAAAAATCTGCGAGTGCAGCGGTTGGCTGAATCCGTGCTGATGTGAAAATAAAAGGAAGAAGTGAAATGCAACCAAACCTTTATTTTTGGGCATCCTTGTACGATGGGCACCTCTGCAAGCACTTTTGCAGATAATCAGTGGAATATAGGAGGAATCCTTAGTGAAATATTGAGGCAAGGTGTTCATTGGATATTCATCCTTATCATTTGCCCTTATATCTTGAAGCCATTGAAATCTGTATCCACAAGGTTGTCTGGCTGTCTGGAATATCTGAAAAATTAGGGATATTCGTATTCGTGTTTGTAATACAACCGTACTACAATTTTCAATTGGAAGTCTTTTTAGGGCTAGTGGTTCTTTTTCAAAATTGAAAATCATGAAAGGAACGTGAAATACAGCACGCATGTTGATTGTTTACCCCATGGATTTAACAAATGGTAGGCTAACACACGACTTGGTCCTTTCTTTAGTGAAAATGTGTTAGGTCCTTCAAATATTTGGTGTAAAATTTGTCAGGTAATCCTAGTATGTTATTACTCAAAACAGTGGTACTTTAACGATACGTATTTCAACCACATTTTTTAAACGTGCTATTTTTTTGTTAGATTGGTTTGATTTTATCTTGTTAAGCCAAATTCAGTTTTTGAATTACTTTCGTTAGCAGCATTCTTAAAAGTATCATTCAAAGTGTAGCAGCTGTACAGAATTTCTAGACTATTTCCTGCTGGGATAGGTAAGTTAGTATATTCCCACAATAACTGAGCCAAAATTTATCTAGCAATCTTTAATGATCTGTTTGCCTGTCTTCCTGAATGCCTGTTATACACTGTAGTCAGGCATTCACTTTTCAATCTTAGAACAAAATGATTGGTTTATAAATTCGTGGGGCACTTAAAGACAGTATAGCGTTGTAATTGTTTTAGTTTTGTTCATGTGTGAATCTTGTCTTACTCCTTGTAGTGCCCAAAATAAGGAGAGTGAGAACGACTTGTTATTCCTTTGGTTTTCTACATATCTCAATAGGCCTGATATTACTTAGACATCGTTCGACGTTTTCATATTTCATAAACACACATATGCACTTCAGTACCTTTCCTTGTACTTCTTTTTTGGAGTTGTTTGAGCAGAAATCCAGTTGTTATTCACGGATGAATGAAATCGTTGAAATGCTAAAATACATGTGCAAGTAAACCATAGTGGCCTTACATATTTAAAGCAAAAACAGTCTGTAAAGATCATACTGTATAATTCATGTTATATTGCACTTTGGATTGCTAAAGAATATTGATTACAGCTTCTATTTTTCTGAGTATGTATTAACTCTTTATCTAAAGAATTTGTAGGATTGCAAAGGTTAATCCTAGTTCCATTACGTGCTATCCTTGATGGCTTTATCCTATCACAGTTCGGATAACACTGTAATGCAATTCATTCTGTCTTGCACCTTAAACACATTATTCACAGGTATGGTGGGAATTTTGCTTAGAATCCATTACCATTAAAAACGTTGGCTGCTATTAATGTGATCAGTTGATCATAATATGTGATCATTCATTGCTCATAAATTATATTGGTGCCAATGCACAATGATTGTAATCTTCTATTCGTTTGTCATTTGGCCAGAAATACGCCCAGTAAATTTAAACAAATACACATTTATTTAAATTAAATAACGTCGCGATGCCATGGCAAGACGAAATCGCTCGGTGGCATCTAAATAATTCAGAGTCATAGATTTTCTGGCGTTGCATTTGGGATCACTCCATACAGATGGCGCTGCGTGAATTGCAGCGCCTCTGTATGCCAGTAACATGCTTGAAAAAGCACACCATTGCTTTAAATGCCTTCGTTATATTTTTCAAAGCTCAGATTTCGAGAGAAAGTGAGTGGAAACACCTGATCCGTTAATAAGGTTGTTTGATTAATCTTTTCTGCCATCATCGACCATTGTCCATCTTGTTGAATTTAATCAGAATGAAATGCTGTCAGCGGACAATTCAATTGCCTTTTCTTGATCTTGCCAGGGCTAACTTACCTCTTAAATTCCTTTGTAAATGGCTGCAGTCCTTTTTCCTCCCCCTAAACTCCTCTTGCATGTTGAGTGCAGCCAGCATTGGAAACCAATCGGAAATGTTTCTGCTACGGTAGATCGTCTGAGGACGTTTCAGAGCACTTCCTGTGCCAATTGAAGTGGAAGTATTAGTTCAACGAAATGGGACTAACATCTCCACGCACTAGCAGTTGACTAAAACTATGTGGACCTGAAAAAAAGACGAAATTATTTATTTATACCCGCTTGTTTTCTTACTCTCGTTCGTGTTATGCCTCTGAGGTGGTCACGAATCTTGGAATGTATCTAAAGCTGAAAGGTGGTGAACTTTATTATTTTTAGAGTTCTGATAAACTGGTGGATGTAATGTTTCCGGATGTACATGCACTATCTGGTGTGAAATTTTAAGTTGTATGTTTTATTCATCGTTATTCACACATTTATGCGTTGTTTATACTTTCATTTTATGATCGATAAAGAGAACATAATAACATTAGAAGAAACAATTTTTCAGCAGTTTTTCAGCATAATACTTAAATTATTTTTTGTAAGATCGTTGGTTGGAACTCAAGGCGATGTTAAGGGTTTAGGTATTGAGCCGTTTGGGGATTCCAGTCAGGATAATTAATTAGTCGGCTAAAGAAAATGCCTGCATTTGCAAACATGCACTTAACATTGTAATTGAAATTAACTGCATAGGAAACAGTTCTAATTTATTAAATTTATCTTAATTTATTAATCGATCATGCTAGCATTTCTACAAAAAATGGCTTATGTTGCTGTGCGCATTATAATGGGCTACTAACTTGTATATGTTAAAATACATGCAATTAGAATTATATTGAAGAAATGGTTAAAAAATAAATTGGAAGGACAAATTGTTTTGGGCTGTTGATAAGTTACTAAAAGTGACATCTTAAGTACCCCATGTGAAAGTAAAATTTACTAATTACAGTTCAGTACACTGAGAAGTTGTTTGTGTGGCATTAATTGACTTAATTTCTTAGTTTCTGTTTTGTTGAATCATTATTTTTTTCAATATTGCTTAGCCTGCGAACGTTCCACCGTATTCATCTTAGTGTATTTGTTCGGAGAGCAATTAGCAATTGGCATGGAGTAAATTGCGGGTCCACTTAAGGAATGAAAAATTGATGAATCCACCTGATAATAGCTGGTGGTTGTATGTTAATCAAATCTAATGTGGCTTAAGTAAAATATTAATGAGGCAGGGATCGCACGAACCATTAGACATGTTCCCGAGCGAAAACTTTTAGATATTTGCTGCATGTGAACAACAAACTGTAATTTGCATCGTAGAAGTTTCATAATGTGCCGTATATACATGTAGTGAGGGAGTCCCCAAAGTATGTATGACGCCGAACAAAGCCAACTTGTTAACCTTTCTATTTATACTTTACATGTAATTATAATTCTAAATTAAACTGAATTTGGCTATACTCTGTTCATTTAAATAGTTAAGGGATTGCTGCAGCTTTTCAACGTAAATTGTTACCGTTATTCGCAATGAAGTTGTTTAGTTAGATTTAGTCCGAAGCAGTTCATCCAAATTAATTATGGAAATTTAGGAGTATTAATTTGGCTGACATTTGATAAAGGATATTTCGTTGCACAAACTCAAATTTATTTTTAAAAAAAATGCACAGAGTGGGATCGAATTTCCTGGGATAATGAATTTCATAAAAAACAAATGATATAATCTCTACATACATGTGCTGTTTTCCTCAAATGTATGCAAGTGATTAATATGCCAACTTCAAAACTTTTGATGCCAAAAATACGCAAGATGCAGTACGCGTATTGGAAATAGTTGATATCGTAGATCTACTGGCTATACATTTATTTCTGTGTTTTGCTGCTTCATTTTTCTAAGTGCTGCTGGTAGATAGTGTTGCTGCACAAAATGCACCAAACGGCTATGGTATCTGCTTAAAACTTAGCCTATGATCAAAATGATGAAAATGCCAACATCGTCAAATGAGAGGAAGTGCATTTGGCTAGTGCATCCTAAAAAGTGCATTTTAACTCAAGTATTCTTGTCCTCACCCCCACGACAATATAGGTATCCTGCATCACCCTATATACATTACTTTGTCTACATGAGTAACAACTTAGTGCCTGCCAGTGACAGTTGTAACGGCGCGATAATTTCCAGCGTGGATAAACACCGGTTTAATAAACACGGAAAAGGAAATTATTAACCTAAAAATAACATCTTGCAAGCCATTACTTATATAGGCGTGCGTGAAAAAGCATCATCACAACACCCCCAACCCCCTTCAACCCTACCGATTCGTGCCACATTGCCGTTGGTGAGGTTAACATTTCATGTGAACACCCCATTTAGTTGATGCGCTCGAAAAATGTGATTTAATCAGCCTTTTCCACTATTGGCAACCCGAAAACCGCATACGCGAGATTGCATTACAGATGAGTACCAATCTGCAGCGAAAATGCAACGAAATTAAACTGGAAATTATATCCAGATAATTTCGAAACGAGCGTGCTATCTCCCCGACTGAATTCGTTGCTACTGGCTAGCAATTTCGCGAAATACCAACATCTGATCTCGTGTGTTTCAACTGAATTCTTATCGATTATGTCCTCAAGGTCTGCCTGATTATGGGACTTATCATGGATAAATGCATTGTGTCCAATCGGTCAAAAACGGTTTAAGCGTAATTTAAGTATTAATACAGTACAATTTAAACGGGTAGTTTGTCTGAAAATGTCATCATTTCAGGTTGTAAAATTCCATTATGCATGCACGCTTTGTTTGAGGCAAATTGTTATGAACATTTTTGTCGAATATGCACTAACGGGAATTGAAGACAAACGCTCGTAATTGTAGGAGCGTCATTCCAATTTACTAAGGCTCTGCGTTGATATATGTTATTAATAAAAGACAATTAAAAGAATGTAATAAATACTAGTCAGACGTCTAGCGAAGGTTTCATTGAACTCTGTTTGACAATATAATTAACATGAGTACGTCTGGAGTATACCCCAAAATCTGGTGGTTGTTCACGAGAAACTAAATTTCTTTATTACATGCAACAATCATGGGTACATTTAGGCAGTAATTTCCTCCTAACATCTCGACGGCTAGCAGTGATTGCCACTGCACAGGGGCAGTTAAATCAAAAAAATCAAACAATTGGACCGAACCGAGGATGTGGACAATTACTGAATGCTCAGTTTTTTGCATGATTGGCTGGGAGCGAGCTTTGAACCACATAGCAACCAGTTGCAGTAAATTTATTCGGCTGATGAGCACTGTGAATATACATGTACAGCACGTGTTCTGTGATGCCAGTTGCCATCGCAAAGTTCTGTAATACTACCCTTATTTTTTTACTGCGCATGCATATCCGCTTCTTGTTCTCGAAATCTTTGTCAGTTTTCGTTCAGGCGAAATGGCGCATATTCAGCTCATGGTAGAAAAGACATTTTTCGATATGTTTACAATATCTTTCGTCCTCCTTGGTGGGCGACCGTAGTCGAGGGCGGCGAAATGCGACCAGTCCATCATGTCCATCTGATGGCCATTACCCTGAGCAAGTGCCGCGATTTTCGCTCCCTTATCAGAAGCGGGGACGCGGGCTAGATGGCGAACGTCTGAAATAAATGTTTAATAGTGCAGCCTGTAGGTGGTGTTGCGCATTCCGATGATGTGCAGGCAGTTGCTCTTGGGTCGATACCGAGCGTTGCTTATAAGGCGAGTGGATGGTGCTGGAGACGACTAGCGGTTCCCCAACTCTGTCGCAAGGAGGCTCGAGCGACACATCAAGCGCTGCTTTTCAACGTGGCTGGTCTCCGGCCAGTGTCTCGAGGACCGCGGACACTGTCATGCGTCGCTGCGCCGCCACTTCCGCTTCTAATTGGACGGAAATCAGCACTTGACTCTCCCCCTGGTAGTTCTCGCTAACTCGAAGAGCGTTTCGCAGATCGTCCTGCGAGATCTATAAGACAGCAAATCCGAAGTGACAGTACCTTTATGCCGCGCTCCGCATTGACTGCTTCCGTGTCAGGAATTCGCTGATGGAAATGCGGGGCAACAGTGATTCATAGTGGTGCGTCAGTCAACTTCGGAAATCGGATTCTGGCAAAAACTGGCTCCTCGGAAAACAGTCCCCAAAAACGGTTACTCCATGGCACGAACGAGCACACGCCAGCTGTCCCAGGGACACACCGGAAGCTGCTCAATGAGGGGGCGCTGGCTGCCGCTCCTGCTGGTCAGCAACCTGCTACTTGTCAGAGTGACTTGCTCAGGTAAGCCCCGGTGCTCGAAGAGCGCTTGCCAACGGAGTGCTGATTGTAGTGGTTGTAAACGTTGCATGTTTGGTCACTCCTGTCAGTGTGTGGGACAGTGACATCATGCTGGCTTTTGACGAGGGTTTATCGATGAGAAAATTGCCAAAAATTTTCTAGTATTAAACTGCTTTCATTTTCATTTCATTTCGAATTCGATTCACAGGATGCTGGTATCATATTATCAACAAAAATGAATCGTGCAATTTAATGACATTAATGTAAATCTTACTTCATGTACCTTCAACACAAATGTAGAACAAAATATATGAGAAAATTGCCAAAAATTTTCTAGTATTAAACTACTTTCATTTTCATTTCGAATTCGATTCGAAGGATGCTGGTATCATATCATCAACAAAAATGAATCGTGCAATTTAATGACATTAACGTAAATCTTACTTCATGTACCTTCAACACAAATGTAGAACAAAATATTTAGGCAGGAGTTAATATTTACGTTTTATAAGCAATGCATACAAACTGCTAAAGGAATCCACTAAGACTGGGCTTTTTCATCAATTCAAATGTGAGTTTTAAAATGATTTCGTGCATTGACGTGTATTACGGGCGTAGTATATATACATGCATATACTGTATAGTACGCGCGTATTCAATCATGCGGGGTAGAAATAACCCTATAATTTACAGTAATTGCTATGACGTAGGTTTTACACTTTTGACAGTGTTTTTCAAATTTGATTACTGCAAGTATATAAGCTTAAACTGTAGTATCCTCAGGCATATTACGGGCCTACATATTTTAAATAATGCAAAAAGCCATTTTGCCTACATTTATTTGCTTATTAGGAAAAATGTAGGTAGAAATGGTTTTAAGCATCTATTTGTTAATGTTATTTTCCCATTAGGAGCACAAACCCAGCTCTTAAATGGGAACGTTACTCTTGTTGTTATAGTAGTTATTATAGCCGAGTCAAGATTTTCGTGCTATGCACCGAGTTGTAAAATCAATGGTGCAAGAAAAATGGCGAGGATTATAGGTAAAGTGGTGCCTTGGCAGCTCTTGCCCGCTTTGACATCCTCTAAGGATATGGTTTAGAATGGAGAAAGCAATTTTCCAAATGAAATCCTAGAAATTTCAACAGGCTTCGTATGAAACGCAATATGCTGAAGAGTTTAACTGGCAGGATGTTTAGTGCAAATTATCATAAAATTGTACGACGTGTTTTTTTATTTTGGGCGCTTGATTTCCAGACTTTTAACTTTAATGATTAAATTCCTCGTTGATTTATTCTGTCAACAGTTATTTTTCCTTACTAGTCAGATGCATTAAGTGTATAGTAATGGAAGCACCAATGGCAATTAAAATATGCCCTTTCATTTGAAATTATTTTTAACATAAAGGTTTTGCGTAATCTCAGAGTATGTATACTCAGGGTAACTATATATAGTACTAGGAAACCAAATTTTCTTGACAGTCGATGAAACCAACGTATTTTATCCTTGAAATTGTTCATAAACGGTGGTTTGGATTAACTGCATGGTATATTGCAGTATATCGAAGCACACACATTTTTATCTTCTAATGTAAGTGTATATTTTATGTTCGATATGTGGTTCCTCGGGAGCAATAAACTGGAAACAACCGGCTAGCGTTGTAAAAGTTGTTAAGATTTTGCAAAGTCCTGCAGTTTGGTGTTTGCAAATTACCCTAGCTGTACCGGTATATTGAGGTTCTTCGTGGTGCAGTTCAGGGCAGAATGGTGATTAAAAATGATTTTCTTAGCGGAACCGTTCCGCATAATCGTTTATGTGGAAATCAACAGAAAACAAGAAGAGAGCAGTTGAAAAGATAGTGTTTAAAACTCTTCATTGAATATTATGTCTTGGTGAAGTGCTGGCATTCCTCCAAACGCTGTTAACTACAGTTAACGTTGAAACTGACTGGTTGGTCTTCCGTCGTCCCAACCAGGTCGTTTTGCTGCAACTATTATTTGCCGAAGAAAATTTGCTCTGCTGAAGTAATATTCCAGCTGAATTTTATGGGCAACACGCCATGCATTATCTTTATGGACTTAATTTTGTTGAGTTTGTTCTCACCGTGGGGACTCGTATAGAAAGGTCATTAAATGGCGGCTGTTTTATATTTGAACTTATGACCATACTGATGATGCACTATTTTCCAAGCGTGACAAGACTTTGTTGACACAGGGATTGCATTATAAGCGGAAATGCACTCGTTCATTTCCTAAATCCAGGTATTTTTAGCATATGATGTTTACTTATTATAATTAAAATCTATTAATAGGAGCGCTGGCTAGAGGGAACCTTTAATGAGAAGCCGTCGTTATATTATTAATCGTCCTTAATACGTTCTAGAAAGTTTATGGATTTTTAATATGGGTTATAAATGCACATTTTTGTAATATACAAAATAGACGTGGCGTGCTAAAGTTGCATAAATATAGCAAGCAGACACCAAAAATGTTGCCGAAATAGGAGTGCACTGCGAATATTAAGCCAAATCTGACTAGGTCAGATACGATGTCACACTTAAATGTCAATTATCGGAAGAATGCAAAGTAATAATATGTTAACTTAACAAGAAAAGCGTCTAGATTGTGTTTATTAGTAAGATTAAGGTGTACAAAGTGGATGTATTTCATATTATGAGTGTTGTACGAAACCATTGCAGCAGTAATTCAGTTATTGCCTGCATTATTGACATTGCAAACAGGTCAATATCTTAGGACTCTGATCTCTTGGCTATGCATGAACATATTTATAGCAACAGACTTAAATTACCATTAATAATTTATAAAATGAAATAATGTTGTCGACATGTGGCATTACTGATCTCTCCTCTCACGCTTTGATTTACACATTTTGATATGTACAATATCGCAGTTCTGCTGGATATTTTGCAATTTTATAGTTAATTTGGGTAGGGGCCAAGTCTGATAAGGATATAAGCTTGCATGCATGCGTTTCAAATTAACTAAACTGATGAAGTAAACAATTTACTCTTAAACGGCTTTCGTGACAAATGCTGACAATTACTGTCAATTTTGGTCAAACTGGACGCTTTAACTAATACAAGTATTAAAATCAAAAAATGCTCATTTGTCTAAGTTGCAGTCACTACATCTTCCTTAATAACACCGCTACTTAATACAGCAGACCAGCATTTTATGTGGTGTGGGCATTTTAGCACAGTACTCTAATAAGCTTCTAGGTTCACCAAAATATTGTCGTTTCGTATATACACTGCATGACGTGAGCAATACTGGGCTAAGCCGTGTGGATGGTGGCAGGATATTGCACTGTTTAAGTAAAAATAAATGTTTATGGAAAGTGAAGTTTTGAAGTCAATTTCAGAACTGAGTTTACCTACGGGGATTATTGTGCCTTTAGCAACCATAACAGAGTTGCAGCTCATAACTGAATCTATATTTTCAGTGTTTTCACTTCTCATTTGACCTTTTGGAAGTGCATGGGAAATGATGCATATAAATTTCATATTTAGGCAAAAGGTATTTTTCTACATGTTACTTTACGTCGTTTCATGAATATATTTCGTCCTACTCTTATTTATGCGCTTCACGATGTTATGCTGGATTAACGATATTTAGCATATATTATTCTAAAAACCTTATTAAACAAAATAAATAAAACGCTGAACTGCTCTTTTATGCCATACGTTTATTGGAACTACTTGAAAATAAAATAACCCATTGGGCCTAGAATATAGCACCTATTACACTCTTAAGATATAATTTCTTGCTCAAGATTTGGCAGAAAAGCTATCAAGTTAATGGAAATTAATGCTACGATGTTTTAATAATAATTAACACCTCGAACCCCGTGATACGCCTAATTCCATAGTGCATTGTATTTTTATGTATCTGTGCTCTTAAATCGATTGCAACAGTCGATAAAGTTATGTACTGCAGTTTATTAAAAAGAATACACTATAAGAATTTGTGTAGTGGATGTGACGTTGGTACTGTTTTCAATTCATGTCTGAATATTCTTTTTAAATGACCACGTTTAAAAGAAAATGTACATATGATTATGTGTTTAGTATCCAAACATTATAAAATAGTTGAACATTGTTATAACTTGGCAACGTATATGAATATATCGTAAATACTTTGGCTTACACAATTTAAAAAAAATTCTATGATATTTAACATAGTTTTAAGGAGCTCATCTTTAATAGAAAATTTACATGAAAGAAAACTACATTTTCTAAATAGCCCACTGTTATTCAATAATTCTAAGAACTTAGTCTTTTTAAGGAATAATGGTTATACATGTATGTCTGCATTTTACAACGTTAAATCGACGATACTTAGGAACTCTGCGTGAACTCCTTTTATTTTTCTTCCTTCCGTGGTCTGTGAAATGCCAAAGTATGCCTTGAAATGGACACCCTGATGGTAAATGTTCATTTAAAAAATCGTTTCTCAAAAAAAATCTTTTGGGCTTTAACGCATGAACATAAATGTTTGTGAAGTCTTGCTGGGATTGCCTGCTACTTAACTTAATTGAGAGAGCCCTTGTGGAGTTGAACACTTAGCCTCAACTTGCCAACAAAATTATTTAGCAGTTTTTGATGTCAGAATGTAGTGTATATATAGCCGGATATCATCGGGATATTATCGTGTTGACGTTGATTTGGAAGTGGTTTCTACGTTAAAATCGGATACCGAAGAGTAAAGTTTAACCAACTAATTGAAAATACTGTATATTACTGTCTACTTTATGCGTCTAACGTTTTACATTTTGACAGATGCTAATCCGAAATTGGAAGGTCGAATACATTAAACACGTTTTTTTCCCATTTGAATTGTTAACACAACTAATGATTACATAATGTGCTACAATGTGTTGGTATACATTCAAAGTCAATGTCCAATTAATTAATGTAGTCCTGCAATGAAAATGCTACCAAAGGAAATGGCCTGTCGGATCAACCTTTAACCACTGTGTTGATCTGCGCAATTTCTTATATATATAGGATCTGACTTGGAAAGTTTTCACCTAATGAAGGATGAACGGACGTTAAATTAAGGGATTCTCGCTTCATGTAATGCTTTACTAAGTGTTCCTTAGTACAAGCTATCTTAAGCCCATTTGTACTTCAGAGATTTTCAAACAACTTGGGAGATTAAGGGTAATTTATTAAGTATTGTGGTATAAACGTGGTGTGTTAATACCAATTTTTGACGTTCTAACGAAGAGAAACAACACATACTGCTCATTATTTAAACATGGTTTTTATTTTTGCGACATTTGAATTGGTGCAGTATAGTTCGTTCAGTTAAAGTTTCAATAATTAAGTCAATGCAAAATACTCGATAAGCACTGTTTCAATCCCTAAGTACACTGTAGCTCCAGCCTCCAAAGACTAACCTTAAATGTGCGGTTACATGTACCCATTACTCCGTTTGTGAAGACTCTGTAAACAATTAAAAGCGAGAAGCATAAATGTAACTGGTAAAAAATTGGAATTGAATATCTATGGGTAATTAAAATACCATACGTGGCTTTGTAACACAATTCGGTATCGATTTGGCAAAATTGTGGTCTAAGCGAAATATTAATAGACAAACTGCTTGCTTGGGTGCATAAACTAGAATCTGGAGTGGGTTTGGCAATATACAGTAGCTCGCTATGCTCTTAATTTTTTTTTATTAAAGGATGTGGTTGTGCTTTTATTAGCTTGGATAAAACCAAACGCTATTTATCATGGTCACGTGAGGATTTTTTTAGCCTTAAGACTCGCCAAAAACGATATTTAATGGCTGGGAAGTAATGCTAGTAGCATAAATAAATTTTATTGTTATTATTGTCACTACATTCTGGGCTTAGTATGTACTTTATTGACGTTTTGGTTCTCAGAAACTGCAGATATGAAGAAGGGTATAACTGGCTGTACACTGGTAGACAGAGGTACGGATTTTGCTAACGTATAGGTTACGTGTGTATATGGCAAGGTTCGCAATCCTTGGAAGTCTGAACTATTAAACAACTAATCTTCTGCGAATTTTGGTCTATAAAACAATCCTGTGCGGTATTTATTACCAGTTCCATTTCATGTTTATCTCCTGGGATTGACACTTTCTGCAAATTTAATTTTAGTTTTGTCAGATTTATGGCTTCCCAGAATAAGGTATTCACCAGTGGTGACATCTGCTTTCATGCAGAAATTTATATAAACATTTTCTGCATTTAGCGAACTCTTTTCCATTATTTCACTGCAGCTAGTAGAACTAGTTTAAAGAAAATAAGGGACATGATTTGTAGTCATTGATCAGTACATTAACTGAAAAAACGCTGAAGTTAGAATTTCTGAAGTAAAAACTAAAATAAACTGGCCTTTGGCAGTATTTTTTACAATTTTTTATTGTTTCCACTCTTTTGTTGTAGTTGACAATCGTGTTATAAATGTATCGCATACAAAGGGATAACAAATTCAGATTGCTGACTAACGTTGTTTTACATTATGTCTCGATAATTAATCTCGTGGACTTGATCAGGATGCACAGTACAGATGTTGCTGTTTTAAAAACATGGCATGTACCGTTATGATTACTTTCTTTATAAACTTCACTTACGACGAAAAAGAATGTGTATGACGTCACGCTGAGCAGCAGCTTTCAAGAATCGATGCATTTGCAGGGATATCCTAGAATGAGGCATGGTGCACATCACAAATGCATTTTGAGCTCATAAACTAAATACGTCACATTTTCTCTCCTGAAATTTACGGCTCTGGGGCTTTTTGCACATAATTCAGTTGTGATGTTGTGAAAATAACCGTGATAAATTTCGGCTAACCGAACACGTCTATATAGCCGTGTGATGGAGTGGATGTGCCCCAGACCATACTTTGCCTATATCGAGTGAAATGTGATCGTGATTTAAACTTGATAAATCTTTCCCACCAGGTTCTGCGAATTATTGATTTCTTCGACTAAAACATATCTGACGATAAAAACCGATTATTTCGATTTTGTCGGCTGCTGCACCACTTCTTTGATTCCACTTATTTATGGCAAATCAATTCAAAACATTGGATGGATCCATGACCAATATGCAATTAACAAAATTCTGCCACCTGTTTTTCTGCTCTTTTTGTAAATCGCATAATGGTGGTGGCCTGTGGTCTGGCGTTATTATGGAGAATTTTTTCATATTTTGCTAATGCATTTAATATGGTGTGCGTGCGCAAAATGCCTTTCAGACTTGTTCAGGGCATGGCATTTTCGATATCTGAACGGTGAATTATAGTGTTGCAATCGCGCTTAGCAACTAATAAATCCTTTAGACGTGTAAAATATAGGGCTTAAAACTACGCCTGTGCTGTTCCTTGGCACAACTGTCATAAAAACTAATATCAGAAATACTATATAAACATGTACATGCAGTGCTAGATAGGTAGATGCACTACACTTTCTCTTCAATAGCTTTAATGGATAGTCTATACGACGTTTTTGAACCCAAGCGCTTGTCATTTTCGAAGCGTTTCGAGGCTGTGTTATGGTGATTGGAGCCCATTTTATAGTCGAAATTGCCGGGTCGATTTCCCATGACATGCTATGGAGCCAGAAGGTTTAATTTTAACACTTTGGAAGCGTCGGAATGCTTTGCCACTGATGTAATTTGAAGGCAAAAAATTGTAATTTATGTTCTTTCAAGTGCAATTTTTTTGACTGGGTTAACGATAGCGCTCGTTATACCATCGTGCAACCTCTGTAGTTTGAGATTTTTTTTCTCCCGGAAAAATGTGCTTTGCCAAGTGATTTTTCTAGGAATTCTTTATACACTGTAGATATGCAGGGTGTCTATACGTGATTGAAGCGGCTTCAACGAATCGCTGTCAGTTTTGTGTTCGATCAACATAAGATCACAGCAAAAGTGTGATACATAGAAAACCTCTCCAAGTTTCTTCAGAGATAAATCAGTTTTCGGCATGTACCCTATATTGATTCTGCATTGAATTGAATCGCATGTATAGTTCTTCTAATACACGCTGATGAGATTTCGTGAATATTTTGCTGCAGTATTGATAGAGATATGGTGATGCAGTTTTGTGCATTCTAACAAAATATATTTAAGTTTTATTTAAAATTTTTCAATAGTGAAATTTTTAATCTTTACGTCTCTAGTGGACGCTGAGTCGTACAATGGCATCTTTCAGTTAAACGCCCTCTAGCGACGGATGACGGAAACATTTCTCTGCTTTAAAATTCCAAACAAAACATTGAACGATGGTGCTTGATATCACTAAACTCAACCTCCGTATCTCTAATAATATGATCGCACAATATTGACGAAGCATTTATAGACACCATGTCCGTGCTCGTATTTGAACCACTAGTGATAACGTACTGTAAATGCGGAACACCTACACATACTGCACATGAAGATACATATAGGCAACTGATAAGGCAATTGTCAGCCCAAATTAACAATTGTGTTCTGTTGTTTTCTGTGAAAATATTTGTTGTAAACACAGGCGAAGTTATAATATACCTGTTTGTGGAGATCTCTAATTAGCAACATTGAGGTGAGGTAACTTCACATTTTGAAGTTTGTTTATAACTCTTATTTCCCGTTGCGCGATTGACAGTGTTGTGATGTGTAAAGACATTTAACTTTATACAATAGAAACGACAATGCTCGAGGTTCGTGTTCGAATTGGCCTCATAAATTCTGTCAAAGCAGCGTAACAATGTACAAATTCCATTACTTGTTGATATCAACATCTTAACAGTGCATTGCCACCCCACGCAATGATCCTTAATAGTAACTTTGTATAAGTTGATTTATGCTCTTTTTCTGTACACGTATTCTTATTTTTCTGCTGAAATTACCCCGAGCATATGTCTCAACTGAAAAAAATGTACAATTATAAATAAATAATTATTTCATGTTACTCATTCTATTGGAAAGAAAACCCTTTTAAACTTTCATATGCCATAGCTTATAAATGTATAAATGTATAAATGTATAAATGTAAACGTTTTTTTTTACAAAAAAACAGTACACTTAATTAGCGTTATTGCTTCATTTAAGCGCTGTCTTATTTTCTGAATTAAAATTGCAGAAGATTGCAATTTAGCATTTTTATAAGAGGGATTTAGAGCTATGGATGAAACTTAATTGCGTTTTTAATTTCATGTGAGCAGATACATGCATAACGTAGCCATCATTAGCTAGTCAGCCACAACACATTTTTCTTTTCTGTATATTGTTTACTGGGGACACTGCAACATATGTATAATACTTGTGTAATAAAAACAAGCATATGTAAACAGCTTGTGTAATAATTTCGATACAAATCTTGTGTTGTTAAGCTTTATGTGCTTGAAAAGAATATTTCTGAAACTTCCCTTTAATTTCTTCTTATGGGTGTACAAAAATTTACAGTATTAGCTTATATCTAATTTCTGAGTTGGAAAAATTGGTGAGTTTTAACTGAATTGAACTTCAATGTTTTTTATTATTATTGCTTTCCTTTAAATATATATGCTATGCGAATGGTATTGTAATGAGAGTATAGAATGGAAATTTTCTAAACACCATCTCCAATCTCATTGAACCTAGTTGTTACAATATATGCTTTAGAAGTACATCACAAATACTACAGATGTACTAAGTCTAATCATATTGGCCTAAACTGATCATATTGGACTAAACTGATCATGTATTAAACAGTTTAAACATGTACTATAAGTTAAAAGATCGTTCTACATGTAGCTATTATACAGTTTACTGAAGTTTCGTATCAAATATGTTATTGATATGTTAAAGTTATATATAAAGCTAAATGTGAAAAAGGGTTTATAGACCACGCTAAGTTAACTATTTTCGTGTTAAGGCTTTGCTTTTATGCAAGCCCTTTACGTAACATTGAAAACAGGAATGATTAATGGCTTGGTCAGTTGGTAGAGGCCAAAATGGCCACTGCTTTTTACATTCCCTTCAGCAGAACATTGAATCGGGCCCTTATCTTGTGCGGCTTTCCAATAGATGTTAGTCATGTGGTCCCCATGGACACTTTCCTGTCCACAAGTAACGAGAAATGACCATTCGTATTTGGTAAGAGCCACTCAACTCATTTGACATCCACGATGGGCTTGGCACACAAATAGAAGCCTTTCGTTCGCATGGACCTAGGATTTCTAATTACGAGTCTGAAAAAATAGCAAACAGGATGACCTCTGCGATTGCATTACGTTTTTGAAAGTAAAAGGATGATCTGCCTTCTGAAGGCCTCCCAATTCAAATAGTCCAAGATGGCTTAAAGCTTCTTTGATGCACTCATAAAGAGGATGTAGTATACAAATAAGGGTATTATCCTAATAAGTATTTTGTGTGTTTTTACTTTATGAGTAATTTCATGTTAAGAAATTGATGTCAATGTAACCTAACGATTTTTTTATTATTACTGTACGGCTTGTTAAGCCTGTTTAGAACATCAGAGTGTTTCATCATGTTAGCTTTCAAAATCTAGAGCTATCCCAATGATAACAGCCTCCGTCTATTATTCTTGAGCTTTCAATTGCTGTTTTCATTTTCTGGAAAATTAAAAAATGGCAATGATAATATTTGCTCCTTGCAACGTCAACATAATTTGGCAACAACAAAAATAACATATCTTTCGGATATGACTTTAAACGCAATATTTAATTTCCTAAACATTAATGAACGGTACTCCGAAAGATACGCCATCGGTCATTGTTTCTAAATTCTCGAAAATGAATCTGCTAACTTACTAATGATGATTATTGCGTGATAGCGAATCGTTGATATAGGCCTACATGTAGGTTGGATAGCACCATTCTAGCGTTAATAGCAGCACGTATCTGGGCTGATTTTAATTAAACAAACGATGGTTGTGAATTTTAATAAATTCATGTAAATAATTTTAACAAATTTTAAATTTCTCCGACTTTCATTTTTGTTAGACAATTTTTCACATAGGAGTTATTCTTGACCGGTTCCATTTTGCAAAAACATCCAGCATATACCCGATGTACACGGCTAAGATTCGAAATAAGTATTGCTGGAATCAGGAATAAAATGTTGGAACCCGAAGCATTCACTCAGGAATTGCTTTCTTTTGTTTATTTGATTGCACGCAGTGGATGTTGTTCGGCATCTATACGTGTTCGTGTCATATAATCTATATGGAAATGTGTTTTCCAATATTCGCTTTATGAAAGTAAATTCTGAATCGAGTCATACAGTCTAGGCTATTATCTGCAACATCGGTTCCCACTCGACATTTATAAACATTAAGTTTATGTATAATTTGCATTACACCAGACCTGCTTTTGGTACATAGGCAACTGAAGGCTCAATCGGTGTGCATCTGATTAAAACCAATGCCGGAAGCATTTTAAATGTAACAAAAATGACTTTTCATTCGTTCTTGCCATCCCTTCAAACACAAGGATCGTCACAGATGGATGACATTGAGGGTATTGACGTTATCTTTCCATGAAAGAAATTGATAAATCCATAATACAAATGCGATTGTCTATACAAAAAACAAACAAGCCTTCTCTTGTTAAATGTTCCCGATATTTACGTTTCTCTTCTTTCTTTCTCTTATCTTAATGGACGTGCTACCAAATTATTTTTTATGTAATTGCCTACGACATTTTCTTTTGTGTGAATCGTTTCTTCTCATCCTATTCATCATTATTGGCATTATTTCGAATTTCGTTCAATCATCGCAATAGGGGTGAACATATCGCATCCCGATATGGATTATCCTATATGATCTGTAATTAATAGCATGATCCACACAATTATTTATTTATGTGGCACCACTCCTATAGCCCCTGAGGTTTTTTCGATTGATATACCCTAACAAAGTCCTTAGATTGGTTCTTTTCCCACTGGTCCAGTGCTCTTTCACTTTTAAACCAAGTTTTCTTGGCCAATTAAGTTTAATGTCATGTAGCGGACGCGCACACCGTGCTATCTTTAGGAGTATGCACCTGAGAAATCTTCCTGGCACGTTGCTCAACTCCCTTGAAATTTTTTCCATCGTTTTTCAATACCCCAAGTGCGAGTGCCCATCCGAATTTATGTTCGTCCAAATTGTTACACGTGTTAGTACAAGCTCCATAGTTGTACCCTGTTAGTAATTAACCCTGCAAGAAGTACAATGTCTTCTAAGTGTTGCTCGTATGGCCAACGCCCTTCGTATTATCGCATCTCTTGAGAATAATAAAAGCAGCACGATTTGTCGTGCAATTTTTCTCCCTGGCTCTTCCACTGTAACTCGCTTACTATAGACCTTCTCTAACGCCCTTATCACTGATGCAAATAATATCTACCTATAACATTTCCAACCGATGCCGCCCTTAAATACACGTAGCAAATGTAGTGCTCTTTATAGGGCACATGCCTATAACGTTTAGATAATATGGCTCGTTATAAACATTAAACAAGCGAATAATTTTATCTACTAAGGCTCAAACGTTAATCATTACTCACAAATGCAAGTCCCACCAAAGCCTTATCGCGATATCCTGGCATTATCCAAAAAGCAACCCAATTTTCCACTCTCAGGTATAATTAGCGCAATCTTAGCAAGGTGTAATTTGTAACTGGATTATTTAATTTCATGACAGTTGCAATTAATATACCGAAAAAATGGTACTGACATATTTGCACTGCTTTTCTGTGCGGTAATGCGGAATTGCGTAACTTTAAATATAATAAATATGAAAAAATGCCCCTTAATTTTAATTGAAGACCGAAAATGATTTCGATTATGTACGCAATTATTTACGTTTAAATTGTTATGTATTTTCATGACTTATTTTCGCGTTTGAAAGCTAGGAAAATGTTAGGGAAAATTATATTGTTATGGCTAATTTACACAATCCACATAAATTAGTGTTATAGTAGATACAAAATACGTGAGGTTTAACAGATTACAAATTTGGAAATTCTTGTTTTCCTATTTGATACGTTTGCACGTATACTCTAACGTTTTCTTTCGATGTATAGCGACTTGCTATGGAAACTAAATGAAGTTATAATATGCCGTATTATGGTCAATAAATTGGAGAATTACAGTGAAACCGAAAACGTCTTTATTACAAATTGGGAATCAATAAAAGTAATTCGACATGAAACATGGTATTTAAGCACAACTAGGTCACTCGCAACGGAAAAGGATTAGTCGTCGAGTCATTATTGACTAAATGATAATGAAATGCAATTAGATGAATTACAACGTAGAAAAAAAATTGACTTTCCAAATCGCTTAATTACTGATTTAAAATAAAATGTTGAGTTATCGAAATATGCTCCATTTTACGTCTTGCTCTGCTTGTGTTGAGTTCAGTTCTAAATGTAATTGTACATTACTATACAATGTACGACTCTAGCCCTTCCGAACTATGTAATACTCGACTTCTAATGCTCCAATAAAATCTGGATCACTATTTGATCATTGGATGTCCAATGGCTGGATAGATTGCCTAAAGTCATCAAACGACATATTGTTTTATTGTGTTAAGGACAACTTCTTGTCCATTGTACCCGTGTAACGAAATTGACAGTAAGGTTGATATTTATAGAATTTGTTATCAGCCATTGTTTCCTGAAAATAAGGAGCTTGTTTAGTGGTCTTATTTTTTATTATAGTGATGATGATGAACTCATGAATGACTTTGTTTGGTCTTTCACGTGGGTGCATTTCTCTTAATAAACTCCAGAATATCCAGTTCAAATCAATAAAACGTCTCTGCGACACGTTTCACGAAATAAATGTCATCTGACACTTGGTAAGGCTATAGATGCTCTTAACTCAACAATAAATCTGTAACCGATTTGATATGGTATACTGACTTGGAAGTTTTTAATATGAGCCAACCGCGCTGTTTTCAAACATCGTATATATAACGTATAAATTAACATCTAGATTTAAATAAGAAACATACCAATTTGTAAATAAACATGTTTTACATGGCTCAATATAAATATATTTAAAATATACGTGTAACTTCTAGTACGCATATTTATGTTTAACCTGTACTATATAGCACATTCAATAGATCAATGAATACCTTATCTCGTTTAATATAGAAACAAATTCAAACATAAAACTAATAGCCGGATATCAATATTCGATTTGAGCAGGAAAGCACTTACATATAATCCAATAGGCGTTTCAAAACTGGTGTTAGTTTGATACAAAATAACGCTTTGTTCTCGCACATCAATATTCTTTGTAAATGCATATTGTACAAAATGAGCATGCAATGAGAAAAGGAAGTGTGCATTCTTCCCTGAATATTGAACCAACAATACTCGTTTACTTATAGGGAAATTGCAATAAAGAACTACCATTTCACTTCCGTATATTTGTCAGTCGTTGTGTAGGCATTTTCATAAGGTTGTTTCATGTCATTTTCTGTCCTAAACCTAATTAAAGCCATTGTTTTAAGCTATAAGCATTAAAGACTGTTGTTTTAGTGCAAAGACTGGAGTATTACAAACGTATTACACCGACATATTTATATATATAATGACATTGTAAGATTTGTAGCTCATTATTGCATAACTTTTTAAATTCGTGCACTCTTTATAAACTGCAATATTCAATGCTTAATTTAAAGTTGGTCAAAGAACATAGCAATACATTTGCTAAGGTAACAGGATTTTGTTACGGGTCGCTATGTCATGTTGGCCATTATTGTTGACCTACATTTATATGAATTCGCTCTAACTTTTTGTATACAAATAATAACTAAAGATTTCGATCTCTGCATATATGAAATTTGCATTGTGATCGTGGGAAATTTGCCATCCGGTGCCTCTACTCAGATATATGTACAGTATGTCAGAGACCGAAGTACTCTAGATATCAAATGCGCATGTTGCACTTTCACATTTGAAATAAATCCAAGAGAGTAAAATTTAACACAGAATATGCCACAAAAGCCGCTTAAACCGAAAGCTTATACTATACTTGAAATCAATAAAAAATTCGTTTTTGAAAAAAGGTTCAAACAGAAATATTACTTTTGACGTCGTCTTTCTTTGGAATTGAAACTATTGATATTGAGAGCGGAGGTTTAATTCCAGTTAATATATCAACAGTCCCCTCCTGGTTTGATTTTTTTCTATAAAATCTTATATTTATTCTACAAATTCTTTTGTCAGATACATGTCAAATTTTCATGTAAACAAATTTGTCATTTATTCCACGTCGAGACAATTTTTAAGCGAAAAGCTGTTTTTAAATTAATTGAACGAGCTGTTTTCTATTTTATTTAGTACGGTGGCTTAGAATGATCATTGTGAATAAGTCATGCAATTTAATCTTGAAAAGGTGACATTCCCTGAAATTTATTTTAGTTCATGAAAAAAAAGTCACTTTCGAAGCAGTGGAGTTTAATGAAAGTAATACGAGATGAGACTTGCTTTCTCTGGTATGGCCTTTCTGACTCGGATTCAATCTCGGTGCACTGAGGTTCACACGAACCGTTTTAGTATTCATGAATGCATGAAATGGAGTGCTTGAAAAGAAAAGAAAACAAATCCCAATTCCATCGTTTGCTTTGAGTCTGAAGTAAACTGAAAGTTTCAGATAGCGACACATTTATTGATCTTAATGCAACGTTGCAAAGTAAACACTAGAGCTTGGGCAGGCTGAACTTGCGATGGACAACGAACAAATATTTGGTTTTCATATTGGGTTGAATTAACATTGGGAAAAATAACTTGGCAGCGATGGGAGACTGGCTATAAAAATGCATGAGGTGGGAATAGCAGTATAACATACGTCTAGAATCTAAAACATCCTAAACTCATTAATAATCAATACGGAGGCAAATTAATTTAAGGTATATCGTTGACCTTAACTCGGAAGTGATAAGGTAATATATCATTTTGTTTCAACTAAGTTTTTCAGCTGAAACGAGTGGAATACGCAAATGTAACACCTTTGTACATAGGAAATGCAATATTTCTCTTGCAGCAAACCTTTGATTGTACATGTACCACGTATTAAAGTCTAGATTGAATTTTTGGTAAGCATGCCAGCATTTCAAATGCCACTTTAAAAAAGATGCAGACTGCTCTAAAACTGTATTTTGTTAAACTGGCATTTTATATATTACGTGGAGGCATTTGTGGAATAAAATCTCGATAAAGTAGGGCTTTATAAAACCGCTTTTTTGGAAGGAAATTTTACTATAAATGGTGCATTTGCTCCCGCGTTGCTATTCGTAGTAGTCTAACTTGATTCTTATTTAAAGGCACGTTGTGAGATATCCTTAAAAGTCGTTTGGCAAAATACAGCCACTTAATGTTATTAGGAGGAAAATCCTGATACGGCAATTTCATCCCAAATCCCCAAACCAGAAACCACATTTCTCATCCACGAGGGCGAGCAAGATGGCAAATGTTAAACTACTGTACATACTTCACTTTAATCCTGGCTCGCCATAGCTTGTAATTTCAATCAAATGTGATTTTGATGCGGTTGCTAAGATACATAGGTGTGCCCCAGGTGATATTCATCTCGCATTTGCATGTAAAAAATGCCAAATATGACTGGTTGTAGAACCTGAAAATTAACTAAAAACCAGCTTTTCAGGGTGATTTTATGCATAGCTGATGTCTCTGGGTCATTTACATTAATAGATGCATCGTAGAACACATTGCTTAACCGAGCATTGCTCCATGTTCTTGAAGGTATAATAGGGTGATTATTTTTTTAATTATTCTACTCATAGACACCAGAGATACGCTTGAGTTTAACAGAAAGCGTATTTTATTAGGACCAGAACGTAGATGTGCATTTTAAATGTGTTGATATACAAAGAACTAGATGGTAATTAAATATGTTCACGAAAAATGTCAATTATATGTTGTAGCACGGCAGACATCTAGACTGTTTTGCGTTATACTTTGCTAATCAAAAGCAATTTTTCAATCATTGTTTTTCGTTAGAGCTGAATTACCTCTAGACTCCCCCGCTAGACTAGCTAGGGGGAGTCTGGAGGACCTTCGGTAGAAAATCCCACATTTGTGGTAGCCAATGTAACTTTTTTGTACGTTGTATGATTTACAAAATTTCGGACCTGTAAAGCTCTACACACTTGTATTAGCGACCACAAACTATAAAACTGTCGGGCAATCACTTATAGCTTGTAGGTTGACAGTGATTGCCTGACGGTAGGGGCAGCGATGAGTTCTAGCTTCATTAATTGATACATTTTATTAGTTTTAGCCAGTACGTTTATAGTCAATGCATGTTCTGTATTGTGTGGTTCAAAACCAAGAAAAGTACAGTTCAAATACAACGTACAGTACGTTGTATGATGTCGTCGAAGGCTATTTTTATGCTAATTGATGGAAGTTGATTCGAATAATGTAAATATTACTCGATGGTTCAGGTTTTTCACATCTCTTTTATACTGCACCAGAATCTTGCATCGCAATGCTACCCTTCAAAAAAATATTATGGGATGGACTCACTGTAGGAAGTAATGGATTCCTGCTTCGCATTGTTTTTTTTTTTACTTTGAACTATTTTCTTCAGGGCATTTAAAAAAAACTAATACGTCTCATATACATGTGTGCGCTACACTGTGTAGTGAATGGCTCGATTATACTTTTATATAAACCCCATGTTCCGCTTGTATTTGAAGCTTACAAATTTGTAAAATTTGAAATGAAAATTCGAAATACAGTAGATTATAAGATGTGCTGAGTCAGAGTCGATCGATGCGCAAAATTAAGCCTTGTGGCTAATATATGATCATGACGGAGATGAGATGCGGCAAAAAATTAAGTGTATGTGGGTCTTTCTATACCTTAATTCATGGATGTATCCCTTTCAACAAAACGTACAATTGAAGACAAACAAAACCCGTATTTTATAGCGAATCGATATCTACATAAACAAAAATGGTAAATTATTTTTGCTACGCTTATTTAATTGAACGACCGTTGTTGCAAGAAAATTTGAGCTAATGAGAATTTAGCTGATGTTAATTGAAATTTGAGTGTTTCTGGCGATGAACTATCCATTATAAATTGTGCGTTACATACAATGGTTTCAATAATTCATATAAAGCGAATCAACACTTCTTTTTATGCACGATCCGACAAATCTTATTATATAGAGGGTACAGTTATTGCTAATACGCAGGCTAAATGTATATTTTTGAAATAATGGGTTGGCTTATCGTACATTTTTTATTGGAAATTGAACCTAGGCAGGACGTTCCGCAACATTTATTTATATCTTTAAATATAATCTCAATAAAACGGCACTAAAACGCGGTTAATACTCCCTTGTAACTAAAATAATCCAAATTAATTGCAGGCGTTGGTGAAATTAATCTTTCGTGCCTTTAAAATACCTTCATACAAGCCATACATTTGAGGCATTCAGGCATTAAAGATGAATCACAATTCTGAGAAAAAATATATCTGATTATCTTTATACAGTAAAAACGTCGCGTTTGATGTCATTTCTTCGAAATTGAAAGGCATATGTGATAAACCTCTTTTAATTGGAAGAAAAATTAAGTAAATCTCGTTAAGAGATTATTGTAGCACTTTTGTTTCCACCAAAGAGGATGCAGCGAATGCTGTCCAACATTTCGTACATGTAAGCTTGCGGGGATACAGAACGTTGGATGAACGGAGATTTTCTGTAAGCCAAATAAGTTGTTTATTCACGTCAGCCCTTGAGATTTGTTTTCCACGAAGTAATTTTATCCGATTATTTCTTTACAGTAGAGGTATATCCATAATAACACGAACTTATTTGCATGCGATGATCTAAGTCTAACGAAATACACTGTGCTTTAAATGTACTTTGGTAAGAAATACGAAACTCGTCTGTACATTTTGCAAGGTAGAAAAACCGAAGCGGCTTCTTTAATCTCGATAGCAACCTATCGTATCGTCTTGTCCTACTTAGTGGGCTCTTCAAATCATTAAATATGGTATTATACTTGTTATATATTTATAATTAAATTTCGATTTAGTTATTACATAAAAATACAAGTGCGTACTTATTTTGAAGGTGCACAACCATTGTACCCATTGCACATTCATAGCAGTCCATAATCCACATGTACAGGTGATGGGAATTTATATTTCAAATGTGCATTTCAACTCTAACATTAGTTTCATGTTGAATATTAATTTTGTTCTTGCAAGGAATGAGTTGCGATTGTGTTTTTCACGGCTTTATGGAATTCGAAAATGTATAACTTTCTTTATAATCACGAACTCATTATAGACTGCATGCATACAATTGGTTTGCTTTCTTTTAAAACTGTTATTTCCTAGCAAGCTAAATTAAATCGTGTGTCGAATAACTCGGGCTAAATACCTTAAGCGATTTCTTTTGTAATCTGGTCTATTATT
>JAQFYZ010001077.1:0-27889 GCA_034695085.1 Cylindroiulus punctatus
TCAGAAAAGTTGTACAATACTGTACAAAAAATGTTATGCAAGTATAAATACAATTTATTTTTAAAACTCATATTTTTCAGGCTACTGATATAACGAACTAATTTTGGTGGTCCCGTGCAATTCGTTATAACGAGGTTTGACTGTATCTTTAAATTTTCTTTTCCTGGACGCATGATTATGAAATGTCTAAGTGGATTTCATTATTTTAATATGTAGTTGATGTAGTGCACTGTTGTAACCAAAATGTGTAATGTTGAAGAAATGTTGTAATATTTTGAAATGTGTCACTATTGCGCTATGTCGAACATGTCACTTGCACGGACCACACTTGATACTTCCATGTTGACAATACACCCATACCTCGTTTTATGGCCTTGATCGGTCCTGGGAAGTCGGGTGTAAAGCGAAAAGTTGTATAACAAATCATGTTTTTGTATACAAACCCATATAAAATCAACGTGATCGTCCCAATTTCAAAAACATCGAGGCAATCAGTACAGTAAATTTACAGATAAAATGGCATGTTTTGCTGTTTATTTTAATTCCAAGAACACATGTAACACTTTACATGTTTTTTGGTGTAACTTTTCGTTCAAATTGTATTCCCTCCCACTTTTCCTCCAATGTAATGACATAATATCTGAACGTTCCCTTATGATATACTGTATACAAATGAAGAAAACTAGACGTACATGTAGCTTACAACTGTTAGATAGTATCTGCCTACTTTCAATTATGCATAAACCCGGCCGATCCAAATAAAAAAAAAATTAAAAAATTGCAGAAGATCAAAATACATGTATAATTAAGCTCTAATTTCTGGCAATTCAACACATGTCGTGAAAGGCGCCGCTATGGCGAGATGAATACAACCTTTAAATGCTTTGATTGCTTGAAACAGATGTACAGTGTACGTGTAATGTATATACATGTATTACTACACATGTGACTTAAATAATAGATTATAAACTTACAAATTGTTTGCTCGTCCTTGCAGACACGTACAGTACATGCCCCAGAAACAAGCTAAGTGACAGTGAAAGATGGGATATGAAAACAATGAAACCAACCCTGTCACACAGCAGATCAGGGGATTATCACTGTATACAGCTGTATGTACATGCAATTGCATAAACAATTACAATTATACTAGTATATCGCATTATCCTACAAACGACTGGTACCACAAACGAGCTAGCACACGAGGAAGTCATGGCAGATACGAACTAAAAAGTTTGGCCATGACATTGGTATACAAGGCCAATAAGAGTTCGGGCTTATATTTTCACATTATTAATTAGTTTATCATTTGCTCCAGTAGAAATGGGCAGGACAGCTTCCGCCTTCTTTCAGTGTGCCTACATTAAATTCATGCATATCTTGAGAAACTCGAATCAACTTCAAAACTGATCTCCGGTGGCCACGGCTAAGACCACATTGCATTAGTGAAAGATAAATGAAAAGAATAAAAAAGGTCAAAAGTAGGTTTCTGCATTTCCCTCTGGAGTTATTGTTTTCCAACTACTGCCCCAAATATAATAACAATCACTTCAAAATGGGATTTCAATGTTTGGATTCGGAAAAAAAGTTGGTTGTATTTGATGTTATTCCTAGGAGGACAATAAAAATAAGATTGCGCGGGTTTCAGACAGCTTGGAAAAAGTAAAAAAGAGAAAAAAAATAAGAATAGCAAGAAATGAATAAATAAAAACAAATAATACTCGGAGCTGAAAGCAATGATTGCTTTTTTATCAATAAAACGGGTATATTGAGGGGGTATTTACAGGGATACCCACCCTCGCCTGGAAAAAACATGCAATTTTAATGTTCTTATCATCGTAAAGAACAAAGAACTTAATATGGAAATCTGGAATTTTGCTCGAAATTGTTTTCAAAGCCAGAGTGAAATGTATTCACCCAAACACTTTAAACAACATTAAAAACCTAGCCATAGGCGTAGGCAGAAATCTTTAAGGATGGGAGGGAGTGTTTGCAGAACTATTTTTTTTTCCAGATTGGGGGGGGGAGGGCGCAGTCCCCCTTCCTTCCTGGCTACGCCCATGAACCTAGCTAACCCCGTTCTGAGACTATTCCTGCTTTGAAATTCGAATCAAAATGTATGTACGACAAGCTCATCAAATTTGTAAATTTTATTCCAAAAACAGACGGAATACGTGTTAATAAATGAAATTTTTTAGGGTAAAAATAATCTTTTGGAAGGAAGCTCAAAAAAAATGGCCCATGTGTTATTTGAAGTGAATCGGATCACTCAGATGAATACAACTTAAATAACCCATGAAAAAAAGCTTCTTGTATTGCAGCTAATTGGACGAAATAAAAGCACGGAATTGCCCAATAGCAATAAACTGCTTGCATTAATTATTAAAGCTACTGCAAGTCAGCTCCAATTCAAGGTAAAAAGGAAATGCGATGATGTGCAGTATGTTGCACCTATACCTTGTCTTATGAGCTCATTTCCAGCAAATGATATTCTCGTATCACTATGCTTACTGAAGTCACTAGATTGGTTTGAGGTGCCTCATTTGAGTTCGGCAAATTTCTGAAATGTGCAAAACAGATCAGCCACAATAGATTGCATCCATGCCACAAATTCGTAGCACCAATTTTGACTAGGGGGAACAGCATAACTTTTTAAAAAATACTCTTAAACACCATAGTCACATTTTCTGTATAGAAATCTCCCATTTTCAGTTCAATTGCCCATCAAACACCTTCTAAACAACGACCGGATATAATGTAGTCCCCCAATGGAGCTTCCAAATAAAAGCCGCTGAACAAATCGCCTCCACACTCATTAGCATAATGAATTTCGCCCTATGTATTAATAACAGACGCAATTTTTTGTCTCATAATTTCCTTTTAATTAAATCTTACGAGGCGCGTGCGGCCAGGGGTTGAGCGGTTAATTATTACGAGAACCACCCTCAAGGGGGTGCTCCTATGGAATGGCCGTTTGCTTATGCGCGCCGCATCTTCGCCATTAATTAAAGCCACTCGGTCGAGCCATTATTTTGCATAAAAGCAATTACTGATCAGTACGCCAGCATGCGGACACTATTTGCATATAATTCACGATAAAATCATGACATGACTCGCTACTAAACTAAACACGTACAATGTATCTGCCAGCACTTGCCATACCTTTCACGGCCTTATTATCCGCCACCATCAACCAGAAGCTGATCAAGTCGAAATCAATTGGAAAGTAAAAATTGGAAAATTTGTGCGTGATCGCATTACCTAACTTAAATTTACGAGCAAATTCTTTTATATAAAAAGTTCACTCAATTCGATTGCAGGGCTCTGAAACATTCTGAGAACAGTCCTGATCATTGCAGTGCCGTACTCCGAGGAATTTTCCTTCAAAAACTTAAACTACTGGACACGAGTCCCGGCTGAATGTTTGGTCTTCACAAGTTAGGATGTGTACCGTATAATATAGGGCCTCCTCCCTAACCCAGCTCTGCTGGTCCAATTTGCAATTTACAATTGACAATATTCATACTTCTGCAAATGAGTGCTTTATTTTGGCCATCCATGGTAGCTTTGAGATGTCGTGGTTGACTTTCGTACAAATCGGGCACACTATGCAAAACAATAAGTTTGAAATCGATTATAGCCTACATGTAGTAGCTGTGCTAGAGAACCAATCGCTGGTCCATGTCCCCGAGGAACTGGACCTCTGGTAGATGCTTCGGAGTAGCGGATCGAGCAAGCGCTTGGAACGCATCTGTTAATTTAGAAAGTTTTTAAAACTAATTAAGATTTCGCTCACTCCACCGGCACCACTTTTTGCTGCCAATGTTTTATTATTTCGTTGGCCTCCGCCAACCACGGCACGATATTTCCAAACACGCTCCATCGCGTTCCGCAGGCACAACGCTACCCGGCCAGCCCGTATCCGAGGGGGAACTCCCCGAAGGCCGCGTTTAATCGCTGCCTAAACGTAAAAGCCATTCATGTTTTATTAATTGCAATTAAGCGGCCCTTAATGGATCCATCGAGTGCCATTAGACTCCTCCCACCCACGCCCCCAATCCGATTCCAAAACCCATTAAAACAATAAAGGAACAACAGAAGGCCCCATCGACGCAGCCAGAAAATAAGGCCAACGATCCAGCCGTAAACGCCGGATCAACGCCAAAAAAACGCACCTCGAGCCCATAAAAATCCTTAAATAACGCTAATGACGCAATCGATACTATGATAACGAGGTGTTTATTTAACGATTTCGTCGATGCAAAGGGGTGAACCATTGCCCAGGCCGTGGAACCTTACCTAAACATACAAAGTTGCCTAAGAGTCACTGAAGTCAACACGTCAACGTGACTCGTCGGAGGTCTGTACCGAACACGCAAGAGCCTCAAAATTACAGACTCCTGCATTGCCCTGTTTGTGACAATCATAACAACGGCGAAACGTACATGCTTACAAAATGTAAGAAAATGTCATTATACTAGACTTCCATAACATGGCTTTTAGTCCAAAAGTGCACATTTTAGGACAGGTTCACTAAGTTCAGTATATTTATTGGAAAAATAGACGTTTCAAATGCTACACATCTGCTTAGCTAATCTTACAGTTATAAGTACATTTCACATTTTTACACACAAAAAGCGTTTCAATGCGAACAATCACCCAGTCACCTATAGTTAGAATGACGGAGTTCAAGAAGTCTCTACTCAATTCTTATTTGCCTGAAAACGCTTACTATAGCCGCTAACAGTTCAAGCCTATCTATTATGCACCTAATACTGTATTAAAATATTTTACATTATTAATGCCAGATGCTCGGAGTGTTTTGTGCAAGCTACTGGCCACTGCTGGCCTAAGATCCCCAAACATTGTTGTTCAATTAAAAGCATTTCAAACTCACCAAATTATCATTCGCCTTTATAGTTTTTTAAATGTTTCTTCACATCTTACAGTTGCTAAGCAGCTATAGCAGCGTTCAAAGTGATACGTATAATCCAGTCAGTTATCTGTAAGCAAATAAGTTCTTTTAAAAGTGATAACTGAAGAGAAGGGACAAAATTTCTCAGCGTCAAACACGAATAGTACTAACCAGTAGGAAATGTGATTGATTGTTCATAGTCTGGAATTTTGAGTAAAGATCAAGCAATAATTGGAGAACAGACGATGTATCCCAACACTAGACAATGTCCCTTCTGATTTAAGATGCACGTACATAAACTAAAAGAACTAAAAGAATAAGTATAATTAACCAAATCCCGCATACTCTCAAATCTTTGAAGAGCGGAAGTTTCAATGTCACAAACAATGACATCTGTCTGGCATAGGTGACTGAGTGATTGAATAGGCGTTTTACGAATTGATGAAAACACAACAATCTTCACATCACTAAATAATAGATAATTTTTGGCCAATGTGACAACTGTGTGTCAATGTGATAATGGTCAACTATACGAGCAAAATATCAGCAATGCCCTCTAAATGGTCGACAACATCAAAATGGCCCTACACGACAATCATTGTCACAACTGTCAAGCTGTAACGTGAACACCTGTAAAAGATTGGAGAGGACAACTAATGTCCATTACTGCAACAAAACCGAGTGGGGCATGCAAGATTCTGGCATCCATACGCCTCATCCTGATAAGGTCCATCGGTAATACCGTCACAATACGACAGCATTTCTGGCAAGAGAGTGGGACAAGCTTCGACAAATGAACATAGCGCCGGACCAGTCAAATTCTTGCATCCAGAAAGATCAAGGTCGCACAAGGATTTCGAAAAGTGTAACAGAAACCTAGTTCAAAAATTTAAATCATTGTAGCATAGTTTACTGGGTGAAATGTGGAAATCATGAATGTATATCAAATCAAGCTCATGCAGCTGCTCTAGAATATGCAGTAAACAGAGTGAAGTATTCTTAAGCAGATTTTGCTTATTTTTTTGTGTAAAATAAGATTCTGCAAGCTAAATGGTAGATTTTCAATAAAAAAAAATAAAGAATTGCCCAGGAAATGATCTTGACAACGACCTCTTACCTTGAAATAAATTACGTCATTCGGCTTTCCACAATAAGAAACTAACATTTGTCTAAAAAAATTGTAAAATGCCTAGTTATCAAGCTATTTTTTGTCTCACGATAACTGCTTCACTCTGTTCAGCTAAGAAGGACATGATTTCACCACCGATATGATTGGTGTTTGAATTTACCGTTTTTGAAAGAAAATTCAGTGTTCCCACTGCTTCACTGATTGTCATATCAAATTTCTTTAAAAGTTTTACAAGATATACAGTAGGTGCCATTGACAACACTGTCGGAAGGAAACAAATTTGTCAACCAAACATTGTTTAGCATTTACTTGCACGAGTCCTTGGTTTTACTAATTTGTCAGAAACCAAATAATCTAATAAGACCATACATTTACCTCAAACTTTGATCTGTCAGCAAGTGGCAGCCAGACAAACTCAGTGTCGTGAGTTTGCATTCCAATTTTGTAGATGACGAAGGAGTGGGAGGATGAAATAAGTAAGTTAACAATTTGGCGAGAGCAGCATCTGTGAGCAAATCACAACCATCCAGGCTCAGATGAGTTATGTGGGGACAGAAGCCATGGAGTTTAGAAGATTCACCAGTTCGGGAGCAAGGCGTCAATCTATTTAAACAGATGCAGAGACGAGACATGAATGCAGTGAGACGTCTAAGATACAATTACCTCTAATATGAAGGATCTGCTTACGATTGAAGCATATCATCATTGATTAAAGTATAAGACAAATCCAAACGAAGAAGATTGGGACATTTTTCAATGAATGTTGATAACTGCAACATGAAAACAAAATCACAAAAAAGTAAAATTAATGCAACTTCTCATGGTGACCACTCATTTACAATTTCAAATTTACCAAATTTTCATCACACTTCACTTTCGTGATTTTCAAATCCCCCCAAGAGGACTTTCAAATATTATGACATCATCATCTTGAGGAAGGAAGGGTGGAATGAACAAAATGATTAGTGATTTTCAATATTGTAATACCCAGTTTCCCAAAGAATTTCAATTACGCCATTTTTACTTTTTCGAGATTGCCAATCAAAATTTTCACTAAAATTTGTAAATTACTTGGTCGATGATATCATTATTAGGGGGAGGTTCTGTAAATTATGTCTATAAATCGCGAAATGAGGTCACCCTGGTATACCACGTTTAAATGAGGCATGCTCACAACCAAAAGTTCTTTGACAATTCGAAAGAATACCCTATGAATGCAACTGATTATTCACTTTTAAAACATGTAAACATCCATATTGTTTAGAACTCTCAATGATCTGAAAGCCAGCTATGTCCATAATAATCCATTAAATTTACTTTAACGTTTCATACCCAATGTCTGTCCAATATTTCGCTTCCAGCAAAAGAAAGGTGACGGACACCCATGCGTACAAGTGGCAGCAGTTGAGTGCGGATACCCTTCAAGATCCGCCCTTCCTCCTGTTTAACGGACCAACGGCAATTATGCCGCTCTCCATCACGGTAATTGTATTCATCGCCGTACAAGTCACAAATTTCGTCCGTGAAACACGTCTCACATATCCGGTTACTACATGAACTACTCCAAAACTGTTCACATTCAGGAATGCATTCGCCATCATCAGAATCCCATTCGCCTAACCATTAATATGGAGATAAGCGGATGTTTTAAATTGAAAAAGAGGGATAAAACTATCCAAGTAAGGGTACAGTGCTCTGCAACGAACCTCTGGCCCACACTGTTGGAAAGATCGACCGCCACAAGACAGGTTGGTGAGTCAGAGAACGCCAAGAGTTGCACACTCTTGAACAACGGCCAAGGTCAGGTGGGCGCAAGTAGGAAAAAATCTTGGTTGTTATTTCTGGTGGCAAAGTTTCAAATGGGCTTTTATGCTTAGTGGCTGGCTCCTTCTTATGCTTGGTATGTTTTTGGTACTCTGAAAATTATATGATAGGGGTTATAACCAAGCTTATCAGATAAGCGAACATTATCGAAACATGAAAGAAAATGGGTAAAGCCTGTACAAAAACGGCAACAGTTATCAAAATAAAGACCTTTCAATGTACATTTTTAGCCTTTTTCTAATATAATTTCACATTTACAATCAAATTTTTCAACCCACATTTTCCATGCTATGCAATTTAATAAATATTTACTTAGATACGATGAAGATATGAAAGAGAAATCAACTAGAATCCAGAGCACAAAGTAAAGAACAATGGATGAAAAATAAAATACAATACCTATATAGCGCTAAAATATCCCTTTAATGCCTTTACTACCTTTTCTACCTTTAGTACCTTCATTCGGCAGACAATCCTCTTCTAGGCATAATTGTTCACATCTATTATCTTCCTCGGAATCCGTCGGTTTTAGCTTTTTGTGCTCCTCAATAACTGCTTCTTTGAGCGTTTTCAGTTCCTCGTAAGCAAAATACTTGACTAGCATGGGTTGGAATATTTCTTCCTCCTCCTCCATGTGTGGCAGAAAAGTTTTTGTGAAGTCGTTGAGGGCTGCTTCCAGCCGTTGTCCATAACGGATCCTCTCCAAGGACGACTTGTTGTTATAGGAATAGCCTGCTCGGACCAGACCCAGCATTTCTGACAATCTGTTATCCGAATGGCAATTGCACACCACAGACTCATGCTCGTTCACTTCCAAGTCACGGAGCCGACATCGTAATTGTTGCATAATGAATTCGTTCTCGATTGTTTCGTGACTCTTGAACTCAGTGAACGTGGAATACAGACACTGTAACAATGCTTCTGTTGCATCGTGACTGGAGAAGTCCGTACATGATACCTAGAGCATTAAAAGATCAACTGAAATCTGGAGTAACACTTGGCTTACTTCCAGTGATTATAGTCATAAAATTATATTTAAATGGCAATCATCATATGAGAGATTCGCGAATTTAGTTAAGAGTATCATATAAAAAAATGTCTTAGCAATTTCTATTAACAATTCCTCTTAAACAACTCCATAATAGGCCTACTCAAAATGTTATACAGTGTATTTGGTTAGATTGAGGAAGGTTTCACTGGAAAGCATTTTGAAAATAATGATAGTGAAGGCTATAAAGATGCCCGTCAGGAATAAGACAACCGTGCAAATCTTATCAAAAACATAGGCAGCCTATCATGTCATAAAGTTAAGGAAGTAGTGTTACACTTTGGAAAGAGAACATGCAACACTTGACCTTACTGGATCACATCTGGAATTGGCCTGGCCTTCATCTGGCTTTGTGTAAAAATAAAGTTGGTATGATGTATGGTGGGAAATTTGAAGCAGAACGTATTGTTGATACAACACAAACAATGCCAATTGTTATACCATGATCTGATGCATGAGTATGGAAGGATTCGGCATATAGATATTCTAGGAACATAAGCAACACATGAAATGTTATGCCATGGGAAATACCAGTGACAACACCGCAAATCAAAGTGCAATGCCATCTGTTGTCTATACTTGTTACACCTGTTTCCATTATTGTTAATTCAACACGGCAGTGAAAAAATTATATTTAGCAGAGGAATATCTGATTCTTCCCATGGACGCCCATGTTCCAGACACCACGAAATCCTCTCTGTGGACAAGACTTGTGTGTGAGTTTTCAAGGAACATTTAAAGATTCACCACATAAATGAGTTCACATATCTATGGCATCAATGCAGATTGACGTCATCTTGGCAGTAAACGCCACTAAAAGGCACATTCCAACAAAAAAGGTACCAGAATACACGCGCCATAACATCTTATTCAACAAACATATCAGTTGACGTATGGTATTAAATATTGGCGATGGTGCTTTTTCTTTCTTGGAAATTCATGGGCTAGGCCAGTTTCTGGATGATCTCTCTAGTTTCATCAAATTGCTGCAATGCAGATGTTTCAAAGCAACTGCCTCGAACTCACCAAAAGTGTAGGTGTGAAATATACAAATGTTTTCATCCCAATCCCTATTACATTAATTTTGGCACTGGATCTTCGCCGTCAGATATATTGAAAAACTATATGAAACTATCGATGGAACCTCCTGCAGTAGCCTATACACATTGCAATGTATTGCATACTGTTCAGCCCTGTTATTGCTATAATGCAAATAAATCACTTAATAACTCAGCCAAACATCTTGAAAAGTTAACTTGCATTTTTCACCAGGTCTTGAACAGCAGCCGTTCCCTTTGCACCACCTGATGCTGTTGCCTATAACCAGGGGCGAATTTCTTCTTTTAACTGTTTCTTAGACAACAGCCGAAACCAGTTTCAACCCACTGATAGGCGTATGAAATTGTCATGCATCAAACAAGTTTTAATTTCCTGGAAATGGCACGCATAAATCATGGTGGATTTTACAAACACCCTGTATATGCAAACGATGCTCGCGTCCCCAGGGCCCTGGGGACTGTGATCTAGTTTATCATGGGAAATAATGCAACTGGGAACAATCTAACCATTATACGTAGTACGTGCGACTCAATACGTCTCAGGGCAATCATAAACCATAGATAACGAGCTTGTCAAGCTCAACTTATGCGAGCAAAAATGGCACATTCCGATTCTTTGGCTGGTCATTGTTTCAAAACCTAGAATCTGTTCGAACAGAGCCAAGTCTGACAGCTACGTCGTTCATTAGGCGAGGAAATGCAGGTGTCAAAAATAACTCACTTTATTGGAATAGCCCTCGACGAGTTGCTTCATTCGAGAATGAGGAGCACTGAAAACGTCCAGCTCTTCCGGATAAGGCGCCATCTTTCAGTTTCGACAGTGCACGATCTAGTCCAAAAAGAAATGCGGTAAACAACACAACGTATCACGACGATAGGTGGCGCTTGTGATAACAAGCATATTACAGGCATTAAAAAGGCGGGACTTTTGAATGTGTTGAGAAATGTCAAACCAGGTGCAGCGTTGATATGCATTCAATTTCGCAAAAAATTCGCTCTCTGTGTTGTAATTTTTTTTTTTCAATTTATCGAGCTATAATTCATCACTTCTGCCCTTGAATTTACAAAAGTTCGAAAAATTGTTGGTTATGCTATGATGACATTATAACGGAGGAGTGGAGGGGTCCAAAACTCACGAAAAAGTGATGACAATCATTTGAAGGTCCCAAGATGGAGTTGGATGATGGTTTTATCCTTTATGGACAATGAGCAAGTCATGTGAAAAAAATTTTGACCTTGGGTCTCCAAATTGTAACGCAAGTAAACTTTAGTAAGTTGTTGGGCATCCATAAAAAAATGCCAGTTTCAATTTTTGTAATAAGGAATAACAGCCTCATGGGGTATTTAAATAGATTCTCAAGGCCCAACTCATCTGTCCGATAAGCAAAATTTCATAACTGCAGCTGAACTACCTATTGCATCACTCTTACGCACATCGCTTTCGCTGATAAAATAGTCATTAAAAGTTAATTTGTTAGTTAATTCCAAAGTTCCAAACGTTGAGGGTAGGGGATAGAAAGAATAATAACACAGTAGCAAGAAGTGAACCCGGACCTACAGGTGAAATTTACAAAAATTGAAACAAACAATAAATGACAATAATAATGAAGACCACACGCATATTATCAATATCACAGATGCATCTTGCTACTGGACAATATATTAAATCTTAAATTGAGATCCTTTCACGGGTTATTTATTAAGCAATGTTCAGTATTTACAATAGAAAATGTTAGTCTACCTACTGGACCAACTGGCTCCTCAGTCACCCACGAGTTGATTATAAAAATTCAAATAACAAGTTTTTAGTTTCTTGAGATTACCATTAGATTTTAGCATCTGAAATAATCAAATTCAAATAAATTATAACATTGCAATAAGAATTAACTATGAAATTGCAATTAGAGCTGCATAGTTTGCTGACTTGCCTTCTCCTTCTCCTCCAATTTCAATCTAGCAGCCAAGAACTCAAAGTCCAGCTTTTTAAATTTCGCTTCAAATTTTTCCAAGTAATCATCAATTTCTTTAGGGCCAAGATGCGGTGACCCAGACTTTGTTGGACGATCTGCCCATACTGCATCCTTTAAATTCATCAAACCAGAATTACTGAAATATAAAATGTAAATAAAAATGTTGCAATCTTTGTCACGTGTGAGATAGTTAGCTAAGCAGCAATCGTAAAACACTTACATTTGGTCAAGTCGTTTGGTTTCATCAGCAAAATTTCCTGAGACCTTCATTTCACAGTCGATCATGCTATCTTTCATCCATTCCACTTTGTTTAATAAACGTTGAATGCGAGTTAAAACGCTTTTCCCACCTGGAGGGCTATTGCATGATTGTATTATTTTTCCAATTACTGCCATTAAGGCACTACTATTTTTCTCAGACTCCTCGTGATTGCGGATTGCCACGCAAAGCTGTTCCATTGCAGCCTACATTTGAAAACTGTTCTCCAGATATTATGTTTTTAGGTTATCTAAAAACTAGACTGTTCACTTCTTACCATTCGACTTTTAAATCCATCGAGTTGTGCATTACTTGTGGCTTCCACAAACTGCAGGAATTCATGGAGTTGTTTGAATAAGTCAAATTCACTTTTCAGGCAAAAGTTGTAAAATTCGGCGTTGGATAGTTGCTCAGACAACCAGAAAATAAGCTGCCAGAGGATAAAAAGTTTCATTTTCAATTTTGATGCGTAAATGCGCTTACTATAAAAAAGCTGAAAACAACCTAATTGACTGTTATGAGGATATTCCTATGGATTAGGGCATCCTCGTTCATTCAAAAAAAGTATGGCAATGCATTGTTATCCCCTCCACCAAGCTGGGTTATGTTAAGAATGTAGATATTGTACCTCATCCATTTTGGAAATAACATATTTCTGCCTTTTCCACTTAAGATCATAGTTGCCAGTGATTATACTGGAAGCATTGACGTCTGCTAGACTGATCGACAGTTTTGGAATAACATTATCTCTCAAGTTATTCACTTTGGCTATGTATTTGACCTCATCCGCCTTATACTCAGACAGTCTATGACTAAAGAAAGCATGATTAAGAAAGATTTTGATTAATTGCTCTCGTGGTGAGCTCGATTTGACAATAACACTTCGATATTAGTAGACGGGTCAAACCTTAGAATAGTTGTGTTTGGAAATGAATTTTTCCTCAAAAAGGCTAGAAGCTGTTCTCCTGCCTTGATTTGTTTTTTCATGCCATTTTCTGTAGCACTGGCCATCACTAATTTGTTTTCCAATTTCCAAAAACTGGGGAAAAAAGTGCATCAAATTGTTATGGACCATAGGATACAATGTCCTGTCAAACAAAAGTCTGAAGATGATTAATGAGAAATAAAGCAAACTTGAGTCAGTCAAATAGCAAATCTAAAGAGGTACTAGTTTTACCTGTCATGATGCACTTTCAGAAGTTTGTACATTTTCACATGTTCGTCACTGATGTTTTCTACTGGATGGACTTTCAGATCAATCAGTTTATTGTTTTGCTCTGATCCCAGCTCAGCAATGTTTATTACTTTCTTTAATGGAAAAGAATTTTAGTTTCGTTTCAAAAGTATAGTCACTGATAATCTCATTAATAAGAGAACATTAGCTTACCGCAGGAAACTGTTTGAAAATGTACTCATTCATCAAAGTATTGTACTCGTTGTAGGTTTTCTGGAAATTCTCCAGGGGCGTGAAAGTCAAATAAAGCGAATCTCGTGCTGTCGTACTGGCCATTTTAGCGATATGCTCAATGGTTGTTAACTGCGCTTTAGCATCATCGAACACTTTATTCATCTGATAAAATTGTTACAGCAGTAAAAAAATGTTTTTGCACAAAATTCTATTTCAATTCATGTCAACATACCTCCTTATTCACAGCCTTACAATCCATCTCTACTGATCTGTAAGCTTTTTCTGCTTCTTTGGCCTCAGTTTTTGCTTTTTCCAGATGTGCATTCATCAACATCAGTTGCTTGCTAGAAATTATTTTTCAAAAAATATTATGCATATGTACCTAACAATAACCCAGAATGGAAACAAGAATTAATTATTAATATGCACCTCAACGAGTCATTAAGACACTTTGCCATAGTTTTTTCCTGTTGCAAACCAGCCAGTTCTTCTGATAATAATAGTACATCCTTCCTGTAACCACAAGCAAAACATGAGGAAAATGAGAATCTGAAATTCAGTACCAAGTCACGATATTGAAGTTATTCTGAATGATGTGCACCTGAGATCTTCAATAGGTACTTCAGTTTCTTTACTTCCATCCCTAACTGACTTGACGTCATCTAGTTCCACTATCTTCGCGCCCGACGCTTCCAGCGCTTCGTACCTTAAATGAGTCGATAACAATTAAAATTTCACTTGTAGAGGACTGTGACTCAACGAGTCTTAACCAATAGACAGCTGCATGAACACTGAAAACGACTGTACAATGTGCAGCCAGCTTAGCTTCTAGAAAAATGTTGATGCCAGTAAACGTTTTCATACAATTGCAGCAGAAATATCACTATAACGTTTCAATGACAGACGTGGGCTGGACGTGGTGGAACCAAACGTCGTTCAAAAGCTTACCTCTTAACCTCTTCTGGGGTCAAGATGTTGTTTTCGTCAATCTGTTGAAGAAACCCGAAAAACGGTAACAATTCTTCATCCTCCAACAAGAAGTCCAATGAACCCAGACGAAGTTTGTCGGCATCGGGATAGCCAATTTGAGCAAGTTTGTTGTAGAATTCTCGACTGCTCATCTAAGATAACGAAATGAAGTTTTGGTTTCTTAGAAACGGGAAGAACTAACGAAAAAGTGCTTACCTTTCAACGAACTCTTCCACAACAGCACAGCTTGAAATGCATGTATCGGCTTCTTCAAAAATGACCACTCCATAGCGCTTTCAAGATAAATCAACATAAGCATTGATGATTTTATATAAGCGCTTCAGCCATCGGACTTTTGTCTTGCCAGCCAATCTGGGCATCATTTCGTTGTGGACATGGCGCCGCCTAGCGTCGCATTCCAACCATTGTTGAAAACGCGTTGGGGTGAAATATTTTAACTATGAGGTCATACACGATGATTCTTGTTATCCTAAACAATTAAACAACTATTTCAAAAAATCTATTCGCCAACGATGACTCAGCGTTAAGTTCCGGGAAAGGCAGACAAATGTGCTTACCTGACGCCCACCGAATTCATTTTGTTGCCAAAACATTACGCGCAGTTATTTATGCAAAAACATTACAAAATTGCTTTGTTTGGAAGCTGCGCGTTACATGTGTGTGTACCAGTTCATCAGCCATGAAAATAACTGAAGGAATCTTCAACTTGTACCTAAAAGCTGCAGTACTAACACGGCTTTACTTCCACAAAAAGTTACAATGATCAGTCACCAGTGTATGGACTGAAAAATCATGGGTTTGTAGTATGGGGTTCCATCAATTACTACAACAACATTTAAAATATAATAATAAAATACAGGTGTCGTCATTATTAGAGTACAAAGAGTATCAAAAGAAAGTCAAACTTACAACTTGTAGAATTCGTTACATTTTTACTGATGCATTAATGCTACTAACATCATAATTTCATATACATGTACATGTATATGAAATAATGCTCTTACAAAAGAAAATGATGACCATACCTAATTTACAACTATTTACCCGTTCGAAATTCGTTACTTACAGCGTTTTTGTGGAACACCACACTTTTAATTGGATAAATATACACTGTAGACTTGTATCGATAATCTTAGTGTAGAAATTTGCTTTGTGGAACCTCAACATGCATAAATACAAACGTAACCTTTGTGGAATAGGGCTTATGTCAACTTGTACTGTGCATGTAACCAGCGGTCGAAAGCTTTCGCGTAGTTCTAGACTTACCCGCATGTGCAACGTACATTAGTGACGCTTATTTACAGTGTCTAAGTAAGTGATTCAAGTAAATGTACTCGTGTAAACCTGAGTCAATTAAATCGAAGTAGATAAAACAGATTTTCACGCATGGTGTAGACAAACGTCCCTAAAGCCTCAATTTAAACGTAATCACTGCAGCCTTCGTAACCTAAACCCTACAGACGAAATACTGTCAACGAAATTTTTGGAAAATATCATCCAAAGATACCAGAGTGATGCTCACTGGAGAAATGGCGGCAAATCGCCACGTCTTGTCTGGACTCGTACGTGGCATTGGCCAATCGTCCGTTTGTTTACCAGGCGTATTTTTAGACGACCTAAACCTTGCGAAATCAAAACAAACGAACAAAAAACCCGAAGCAATCGAAGGTGTTGCAAAAACGTCCCTCTTGGCTGCAGGCGCCAGGGCGTATTGACGTTGCCCATGTATAGGGCGCTCTACCCCAGTCATCATCAGCACTCCACCCACGAAAGAAACCTTTGAGCACCAAGTCAGGCCTGCTTCCCGTCTTCCCCCCGGGTTACTCACTGGCCACCAGCCATTACGCTTAATATCCCACATCCGTCATTCCTGCGAATATTGCCGGCGCTGGCCAAACATGAGCAACGCTGCGTCAAAGTCTCGTGACGCTGCCTCACCAGACTCCAGTGTTTACAACCTAGCTTCTTCGAATGACGAATGACGATGACGTCAAATATGAGATCGATCTTTTGTCTTCCACTATCGAATCTTCCACCGCATCCTAGTCGATGCGGAACTGGCAACCATCGTAGGATGCCCATAAATTCTGCATAGTAATTTCCCCTTATGGTTGAGGAGAATGTGCGTACGATTGGGTTTGTCTTCTATAGGGGTTTTAGGTGTGGGTGGGGTCAGGTGATGAGTGGTATGAATTAGTAAAGGAGGTACAGAAGATAGTTAAAGTTTGCTCAAAATAGTAGTGTTTTCATCAATACGTCGTATGGGGTTGGTACAGTACCATGCACACCACCATGACACACGAGCTAGAAATTCTTCCCATGTTTATGTTTATGTTGTTGAAACTTTGCCTGTTTCCGGTGCTTGGTTACGTTTATCATGATGTCTACTAATGATATATTTCTGCACTTGGGCGACATGTGCATTTTAGGTCATTTTAGGACATTTTACTTATCGGTTTTGTTTGCTAGCTGCAATTCTCCTGCACATTCATTTTGCTGTAACATTTTTGTACTTGGGTAAATCTCAGGAGTCAGGAGCTGACTACGGGTATATTGAACTCAACTGTAATGATTATCTAAAAATGTATTTGAATGATTAGGGGACGTTCGAATATTGTCTTAGTGGGGAGGGAGAAGTTGGCCAAATGATGTCATCGCTGCAGTTTTACAAAACATTGGATAAAATCCATCATTTATCATCCGGTTTTGTAAAAAATGTCACCCACGGCATTTTTCTTTCGAAAACGTGCTTTTGTGCGACTGAAATCCGTCAATTATACTCACATTTTGATAAGTTATCAATTGGAATTTTTTTGGTGAATGACTGCCATCACTAGGGGGTCTAAAAATCAAGCATGTTGAAATATTATTTGAATGTCCATCAAGCACGTTGCGCAATGTGTGGTGTTGGCAGTAGGCAAATCATGTGTTCATTTTAGAAATTACTATTGATAATGAACAAACAAGAAATAAAATTCCCCTTAGTTCCCGGAGATTTAGAGGTAGAATGAAAACTTCCTCGATTTCCTGGTTGGTAGTCACCACGGTTTATGGCAAGTAAACATTGAATAATGCCAAATTCAAGGCAGTTGTAAATTCGTCTTTATAACAGGTACTGTGTGCTCAGACTCGGGTGTTATTTGAAGAAAAAGTATGGTTTATTTAAAAAGAAATAAAAAGCTCACCGATGCCAATTAACACTTTCGCGTCGTACTTTCTCGGCTATCTGTGACAGCTGTATGGCAGTGGTGCTGGCTATCAATCAGCAAGATTGACACAAATTCAAAACTGGATTAAAAATATGGATGGAATTACAATGTATGTCACCTGATAATTTCTCACGCTTTTTTGGAATACCTGGCAGCGCTCCAGCCAGAGGATCTTCGTAGCATCCGGGGGCCGACCATATACTGCCGTCATCCATTGTCAAAATAGAACGACACGTACATGCATATGCCATCACAAAAGACACATTGTTTGACTAGCCTGCATTATGCACGTGTAACTCAACTTGCTCAAGAAACCATTGAGGAGAAATTCTCTTTGAGTACAGTAGTGCGTCCGACCGGGCGCGGGAGACATTCGTGGAATTCCTGGGCAGAATTCCTGTCATACTTTCCCAGCCGACCACTGAGTGGTCAACAACCTCGCACGAATAATGAATGTAAACGAGACTTCCAAGTCACCTCTCGAGGTAGCCGGCAGCCAATCGTGCGCTACCTGAGGAAAAAAACAACAAAGCATATTTTATTTTTAGCCTGAAAAGCGACTCGGGCGAGCTAGGCCCGTTTTTTAATAAATGGCCGAAAAACCAAAATATAAACAAACCAGAAAATCAGCGAAAAGGTCGGCCATTAATAGGAAGTAGGTCGTCGCGCGCACTGCATGCCGGGAAGCGCTCGACACGCCTCGCTGGCGGCCAGGTATTTCAATGGCCCATCGTCCATTGTTTCCTTTCCAAGTCAGATTTAAAACTTTGGCAAGGGAAAAAAAATGGGGAGTGAAATGGAATGCGGTCCGGAGGCGAACGCGAGCGGGTCGCGTTCTTCGAATTCCTTTTGCACCTGCCGAGGCAGTCGCCGCCAGGTGGCGCTAGAACGCTCCATCTTTTGACCCTGTACCTGCCTGTATTGCAAATGCATTATACGTGTATGACAATGGCAAAAGTGGTGAATGCCACATGTATATCTAGCCCATATTTTTCCAAAACAAAGTGGAAGGAGTATAAATTTACATGTAAAATATATGGATGTTATCTAGTCCATATTATTCCAAAATCATTGTTTGTTGCATTCCATAAGCAACATTTTGAGTATTACTGATGGATTTTGATGGTCACCCTTCATGGAAACTGATGGATCAAAAGTTACACATTTTAGATTTTCATTTCCTCGAAAACATTGAATTTCTGAAAATTTTACATTTTATGGCGCCTTTTTTCCTGATTTAGTTGAACTTTATTTAATTGCACTAAAAAGTGTCTGTAATCGTAGTAAGCTACATGTACATGTACTTTCAATTACCAAAACAAATACATGTATTTTGATGAATTTGCAACGCTGCATTCCTTACATGGCATTTTCGATTTGTTTTTGTTTTGTTACTTAAGCAATCTACAAACGGCTAGGTAAAAGCTTCAATCTGCTCACCGTTTGCTTTTGTTTGGGTGCATTTTTTTCAACGGAGCTACCGTATCAACGTCAATTTCCAAAACGATGACCCACATTCTCCGGAATTTGCCCTCGTTTTCAGCGGTTACGTTATCGATGGGGACGTCAGGCATCTTGGTAATGGCGAAGAAAGTATTTCGGGCCACGTCAGACAGACAGATCCCATGTCCCTGAAGCATTTTAGTCATGCTTTAATTAAGCACTTCAGTCAAAACTTCTTGAGATTCATCTCTCTGCAAAAAAGTAAAGGCTGATCTGAAAATAAACACGTGTACTAAGTATATTAGATGGTCATTTGGATTGTTATGGTACAATGAATGCCTTTGACTGTTTGGTCACACACTTTGGTGAACCCCAAATTGGTCCCATTGGCATTCTGTTGAAACCTTCGACCCCTCCCACAGTTCTCAGAATTGTTTTTAAGCACCGTGTAATACGATTCCTATTGGTTACAAAGTCACCGATACTGTTAATACTCTCGGGGGTTAGTTGCTTACAGCCCTTAATAGAACCATGATAGATTAAAGTGCTCAATAGCAGTTAGACGTTACTGAAAATAGATTTTCCCCATCAAAGTCCATGGCCAAAAGTGTGAATGGTGCGAGCACCATTGCACCACATGGCAGGCTGGACAGGAAGGCAAAAATTCCTCAAATTACAGATGCGAAAAATGGGACTTCCCTAGTCATATCCGGCGAAATCCATCCTGGTGTCCAGTGCGTTTGGCTGTACAGTAATGGATCCATTCATGCCATTGGTCACTGGCCAGTCAATTGGTCGAGACGAGAGGTTTACGGTGTGGGGGTATCAAAATTGGATTCGGCCTTTGGTCAAAATTAATATCAATTGAGTCTCACTCCCCCTCAATTGAGGTAATCCTCCCCCTCGCCCACTAGGAGTGCCCCTAACACCCGCAGCAATGCCCTAATGGCAAAAGTTGAATCGAATTTGAAATTGGCCAATGGTAAGATAGGGACGAATAGGGGTAATTAACGGGTCACCCTTACCCCCTGTGGAGAGCCAAGCCAGAGCATTCCTGGAAGAGAAAGGGGCCACACTGGTGCTAAATGGGCCTCGATGGTCACTCCGGTCCAGCCTTTGTCCCACGGTGTCCAAAATGGGCCAAATTTATATCGTGTTTACCCCTCGTCCACAAAGGCCGCTGTTGTCCCCCACGGAAATGGTTTATCTCCCTCGAAATAGCAGTGTGGGAAGCGTAAATGTTTGGAGACTGTGCCCAGAAATGTTGGGGGGAAAAAAATAAACACTGGTTACAAAGTCAAACGAAAAATAAATCACGGATGAGAGCGATTTCCTGAATTCGGCAAACAACGTGAACAGATCCCCCAATAAGGAATTAAAATACTGCAGTGAGTGTTCCCACCCATACAGCTGCCAAATCAAGGATTGTTGCATTTTTAATAACACCTTGGACCTTATTCCATTTTCTGTGACTCATTCGTGTGACCTTTAATTTATTATTTTGGCGGAGTCTAAACGCGTAAATATATTCAGATTTTGCGATTATTCGATAAAAATCCACATGTGGGTGGTCTGTACAAGTGCAATTTACTGAAAATGTAGTGCATCCACGTCAGCACGCATATTGCGAAATTTCCACATAATCTGCCAGAATTCTCCATCTCAAGACCTTTAAACTCTCCCAGATGAGTGATTTTGGTAAAATTGCAATTACACTACATTGTATATTTTGTGCAGTAAATTACAAAGAGGGAAAAAAATAACCGCTTGCCGAAACCCGGGATCGAACCAGGGACCTTTAGATCTTCAGTCTAACGCTCTCCCAACTGAGCTATTTCGGCACACATTTGAGAACTGTGATTGTTGACATTTAACAGTCTTTAAATTAATTTCAATCCCCAAAGTGTATCGTAAAAATGACGTCATCAAAGTTTAAAAAACTGCATTCTAACAAGATAAGTCAACATGTAAATTGATCCTCATTCATGCGCGCAGTTGGGCTCAAATGATGGAGAACTGGTCCAGCAATTCAGATATTCAGAAAATGTAAATAAAAAAAATTGGTCACTGCCGAAACCCGGGATCGAACCAGGGACCTTTAGATCTTCAGTCTAACGCTCTCCCAACTGAGCTATTTCGGCACACGTTGACTTACGTAGTAAAATGCTATCAAATGCGTGGCACGGTTTAGGATGTTATCTTCTTAACTTATTTTGCTTGTCGCATATATCTGCTATTTCTTGAACTCGAGATTTAGCTGGCTATCATCATAAACTACTTTCATTTCAACTACTATACCAGTAACAATAAATGCAATTATTAACAAACTGTAATTCGAATTTTAAGCTAAACTGAAACAATTGGATCGTGGAACCGACTCCAACTAACCCATCCTTCAACGGACCGGATCCGCCCTGATTATTTCTGCCGCGGAACTGATCCTCAGTACATAAATTATTTTTTGAACTGATCCAATATACTGTACATGTATCTGAACCAATTCTTTCTGTGTTGATCTGATCCTGAACCAACCTTCATTCGGATCTGATCCTGACCCGAATGTCATAAGGATCCGATCCTGAACCAACTTTCATCCGGATCTGATCCTGAACCAATTGTCCTGCGGATCTGATTCTGAAACAATTATCTTGATAATCACATCCTGACATGGATATCCCAACACATGGCATCCCTGATGCTGCCCATTCATGTACAATGTATGAATTGAATTGAATTGGATCTGATCCTGAACGGACCAAGTATCATGTGGACATGATCAGAAGGGAAAAGACAACTGGTGCCAAATTAGCATTTGTGAGGAATCAGGCCAAAGCTGTCACTGCTCACAGTGATCAAGTAACGGCGCTCCACCATCAACATTCGCAAACGTTCAACTGGGGAATGGAAATTGTGGAATGTTGCGAAATTTCTCATCGTCCGTGTACGCCAGTCACATCAGAGCCCGAGCAGATGGAATTCCCCTTCATAAAAGGTGCATTGATCGTTGCAGGAATTGAGATCAAGGCAACGGAAGCCATTGTGCGCAGCGCCCCCTACACCAGCGTTTCAGGGCCATCCGAAATTAATGAAAGCCAGGCACTCCAGGGTCTGCAGCGCCTCCTTGAACTCAATTCTGACTTTTCCGTTGGTAATTGTGGCCACGTGGTGCCTGAGAGACGCGTCTTCCTCCCCCATCTCGCGGATCCAGGTGACCGAGGAACCGGAAATTAACTCCGGGCAACGATGGATTAATGGAAAAAACGAAGAATCGGAAGCAAAAGCAAAAAGACTTGACTTTCGTCAGTGCACCTAGGAGAGGAAGTGGGAGGTGCCAGGCACCAAAGGGGGTGGAGTCACCTAGCAACGACCGAGTCTTCCGTCCTAATTAGCATCGCTAAGCGTCGCACTAATTAATGAAAAATGCACCGAATGTCGATAAAATAGTGCGCCCTCGCAACGGCGGAATGCGTGTCAAAGTACAGGGTGCACACTTGTTTTGGTCAGCTTCTTGTCAGGTGCCCCTGGCTGTGACAGTGATTGGCGCCGCAGGAAATCGATGTTGCGATGCTGAGATGTCTCAAATTAGACCACTGAACATCGATTATCTAGTTCCTCTCTGCCCAAGCCTTATCAGCCATTATCCAAAAATAGATTTTTAGAAAGTACTTTTTACCCATTGAAAAGGGAACATTCCTAAGTTGCTGCCTTAATACTGCATTGGAAAGTCACAGTCCTTTTTACTCAAAACTTGCGACCATACATTCGTTTCTATCCAAATACAGATAAACATTCATTACATTATCAGCAAAAACTCACTAAATCTAATAAACAAGCCATGGCTTATTTATTAAACAGCAACTGAAAGTGGGCTTCTCCGTACGCACGTACATGTATGCAGTGATTGCCTGGTGGTTAGGGGTAGTTAAATCAGAAATTAACTTATTAGGTTAGTTTAGGCTAGGTTATGTTAAGTTAAATAAAAAAGTCAATAAGGAGAACTTCCTACAGTTGTCATTGTTGTAAACTAGTGAAGTATGGTATCGGTATACAAATAGCTACAGTACTTATACACGTACTTCATTTCTACACTTATTTGATGTATTTCGAGGTAATCGTACGTTACCCACAGAAAAACTCCCAATTGTGGGTACCCATGTTTGGGTTGCTGGGATCAATCTGCTTATAATTTTACAAAACGTTTATTGTATTTTATGAGTAATTTTATTTACTTTTATGAGTAGTTAAATTGTTGAATTCGAGGCGAACACGAGGCTTTTAAAACCATCTTAAAGACAAAATAAAGTCCACTGAAATGGTTCAACAGTTACGATTGCGATGAATACCAAGAATTCAGACACGCTATGCCGATTTCTATTTCCAAAAAACACGTGTGCTTTCTATAGGATCGAATAATTTATGGTACATAAAATTTGCGGTAATCATCTTATGTAGGGTCATTATTGTGCGTCTTGCCACGAGCACCAATATTCATTTTAACCGATATTTCATTGCAGCGAATGAATGAAGTTTGGTCAAACCACTGCTTGGCAACATAATTATAATGACTCTGTGGGATCGTACCGTGTTATCTGCTCCAAATTGAGCACTAGGTCTTATTTTCGGGAGATTTGTCTTATCTTTTCATGTACAAAAATCAAAATCTCTCCTGTCAGCAATTCGTTCACAAACCGATATCGACATACATGTACATATGCGTCGTACATGTGCATGTATCTGTAGAATCGCAGTGAGATGCACCATGGCACGACGTCGCTTACATGATGTACATATTGCGCAAGTTCTTCAAATCTATATTCTTCATCCTTCTGTGGCTGGGTGTATCGAAATTAAATAGATAGATTCTTCACAGCCAATTTATTGCAAGTTCTTCAAGACTGACACAATTCAAAAGAGAGGCAATCTTGCAAATCGCTTTGACGTGGAGCGCCATTGTTCCAAGGCTGGTGCAACTGCCAACTCTGCGAAAACTATTTAATTACATATCAATAAACCATCATCAATGCATCAAATTAATGAAAAAGAAATATACATGTACATGTAGAAGCAAGTCAATGTCAAAGTGAAAATGATATAGTCAGTTGTTTGTAAGGTTACAGAAGACATGCATATCGACGTGCACATAGATACGAATGTAATGAGCAAAAAACCTCATGAGTTTATCAACATTTTTGACTTTTACTTGCGGTTAGGCTTAGATTTTTTTTATAATTTTAGAGAAATTTTAGAGAAAAGATTTTCATGGTAAATCCAAGAATAACCGCAAATAAAACCTAAAATTGTTGATAAAATCATGTGGTTTTTGGCCCATTACATTATTGGTACCTACATGTATGAGCACTTCCAAATTCAGTTATAAAAATATAAGAAATTGAAGGTGCATTTTTGACTTTTTTTTTTGACGAAATGTATGGCTTGGATATATACATGTACATGTACTTGGTATAAACTTGAATTTTTTGAAGAAGAAAAAATACACTATCGATTTCCTATATTTTTAAAACTGAATTTAAAAGTGGACATAGATATGCCATGAAAATCTTTTCTAAAAAAGTATAAAAAATCTAAGCCTTACCGCAAATAAAAACTAAAATTGTTGATAAAATTACATTTTATATAAATTAGTATGAATTAGTTTGCTTCTGTCTGTGTACTCTGCTGTATTGTTTCCCAATTGAAATTTTTACCGTATGGACCGTATTATAACATCAAAAAAGACCCAGTCATCCAGAATATCATTGAAAGACATGAAAAAAAGCCCATCGAATTATTATCAACCGTAAATTGGCCATTTGTGAGTTGTGTAACTCTTGAAATACACGTGCAACGTGTGCACTGTATATGGATGATGTATCGTGTTCTCCATTTCGTCAATTTGGTAGAGACTCAATGAGTACTGTAAATAAACGATCAAAAGTACACGTGCAAGTTACGGTTTTGTAACACGCACGCGACTTTGATTTTTGTTACATGTAATGATGTAAACAGATACATGTATTGGGACACATTACGAAATCGGCCGCAACATGTGTCACCCCGCGTAATTTGTGAATGGCTGAGCGTGACAGCGATAAACAAAGTTGAATGATGAGAAAATGAGACCAGAAATGGAACACTTAATTAGTCGGAAAAAATTGAAATTACGCTATCGAATTACTCGGTCAAATCTTTCCACCAGGGTCTCGCAATCTGTGCTAAAAACGCTGGTGGAAAACTTCGTCGGCCATGTTGTTTATTATTTTTGTTTACCTCGCTGTTACCTTTCCCGTAATCAACCTCGGTGGTCTCTCATTCCGCTTGAATTTTACCTTGGATGACGTTTGCCTCGCATGCCAGTTACTCAATAAAGACGTTTAATTCGCGGCAAGAATTTCGCCTTGATAAAAAACCGTCTGAAAAAGAAAAAGTTGGATCGAAGGACGTAACTCGCTTTTCACCTTGAATTTAATAACTGCTCGAGAGCGGTTATTAAATCCCCTACGGCAGTTTAATCTATACACACTCACTCGCCATAACCCAATTTACAACGTGTGAATAATCGCTGGCGTAAACAAACATTGACAAAATTCAGCGCCATCTGGCCAGCGAGAAACGATTGATACTCCAGCAACATTTTTTTTATAGATACATGTATATTTGTAAAATTCATCATCGTAAAATCGAGATTGTTTTTATTTTCATTTTTCCTTCCTTTTTGCTATTATTTTGCTTTACCATTTGTGTACTTGGGTATGTTCCCCCTCCCAACCACGTGACATTTCAAATGCTGACCGTGATGACTGGGTGTGCATTGTATTAACTTGAAGTAATCCTATCATGCAATATCTACTGTACAAATTCGCCAAATTGTGACCGAAATCAAATCAATCGATTCCACTTAAACCGATTTTGATTTTAATCTCAAGTACATGACATTTGTTTGGTTTTGTGATTATAGTGATGATACAATTGGATTATCCGATATACATTTTGGTTTTTTAACGTACAATAAAAAAACATAGTGTTGTAGTAATACAATTTCAATGTCATAACCAAATCCAAGTGCAAATACACTGTACATGTACATGTATAAAATGTTTCATGTTCCAAGTGTTAGCAGTTTGAAGATCACTGGTATGGTTCAATGTATTGAGGGCCTTTGTACCGAACATGATTATTATGGTAAATTTATATTTTTGTTTTCTGTCCTATACTTGGACGTCCTCAAGCCGTGTTACCAACCACAGTACATGTATTTATAGGATTAACTTTAGTTATTGATATCGAATGGATTTTCGTAGTGGTCATCGATCCATAATTCTGCAGTGATTCGCTGCCTTATTAATACTCGCGCTGTTATTGTTTCGTACGAAATATGAATCAAATGCAGTTGAGTTTTTCGAGAGAAAAACCAGTCACGTCCGGGTTCCATCGAACTTTGGTCAAAAAAACAGCTGAACACGCATTCATATTTCGGAAAACTTGTTTTCTAGCATCGCGCACATTGCTGCAATGCAAGATACTGTATCTGCACCGTCTGATTCACCTCGTTGGTGTTTCAAGATTTTCGTGAGTCAGTGGGCCCTAAAGATGAGTTCAGGAAAGACCAATTTCGCACGTTCTACTCATGTGGCGGCCATTTTGGTCGCCATAATTCCTGGGTCAACACGGTGGTCCTTCTGGGGCTTATCGTGTTATTGATAAATAGGGGGTTGCATTTTCCATTGTTCTCCACCCTCGCATTTTTAATATCGGCGCGAGTCCTTATCAGCGTTCCTAGAAGGGAACAATTCGAATTATCGGGCGAAAAACAAACAAAATGGCGGTTTTCCAAAAGGCGCCATTTTGCGACGAAAACAATTCCCGGAAAAAAAAACATCAGGAAACGCGCGGGAGGAGGAACTACAGGAATGCGACCTTAAATTACGTTGAGGACAGAATTAAGAAGCTGGCGAATTGGACAGAATTGGCCCTCCAACCTAGGTTTTCCCACAAGTTGCGCTTTTTTTTTGCTAGGAATCGCACGAGGCTGGGTTTTGGTTTTTCTGCAAGTGCAAACATGTACATGTACATGTATATCAGTTGCCGAAATTGATGGGCGATAATAATGACAATTAACTCGTGGCGAATCGAATGAATTCGGCGTTAAAAAGCGACGCCATGGTCTTCCGACGCCGTTCTGCCATTCACTCCGAATTTAATTTCCCGATTTTAAAGGTCGAATTAATTGCGTGGGAAACACGAGGCAAGAGCGTCTTTCTAGGACGTCCACCAGGCGGCGCCCCGAAGCCCCCCTCGCACGTGGACATGAGCGCTAAAATGAAGCCCCCATTCCCATAAACGAAATTACCATAAACATTAAAGTAGCGGGTGAACCATATTATTCATTTATTGCAACAACGGCAGAACTTAAAATTTGTGATTTTTCAGGAAATGCATTTCAAGTATCAACTTCACACATTTTCTATGGGCGCAGCTACCACACTTGTATACAGTATATTTGGGCACTAAGGCGAGCTTTGATATGCCACTATCAGGCATGTGGCCAGCTACATGTACATGTACATGTATATCACATTTTGTCACATCCAAGAATTGGACATTTGTCACATTTTGTCACATGAAAATATCGCATTTGT
>JAQFYZ010001078.1:0-27865 GCA_034695085.1 Cylindroiulus punctatus
TCAGGAAAGGAGAAATTGAGTTTCGCAATTTTGTGCAGGGTGTCCCCAAAATCACAACGCACTTTCAATGGGCCTTATAAGTTATGTACAAAACGCAAACTAATGGAAGGGATAAATAGCCACATCTACAATTAGAGGGACATCTGTCCTTGCTGTCCCAATTTACCTTTTTTCCTTGTTTTTTTTTTTAATTTAACATAACTTAATATAATTCAAGTAAACATGTTTACAAACTTTTAATACAGCTGAGTGTATTTGGTTTGAGAATCGTCAAGGGGTTGTTTGATTGAACTAAAACCCTCAACCCTAGCAAGTTAAGACAGTTAAAACAGGCTAAACGTGAGATAAGCACGTGACTTCGTGTTTCGTGTGTAGTAAATCTAAAACCAGGTGGCATTGCGAACGTGTGAAGAAATGCTTGTACATGTACATGTACATTGTAAAGCTGGTTTTGCAAACTCAGAGAAGCTATATATATATATAGGTTCTGTATGTTTCGAAACAAATCACCACCAGGTGACAGCTAGACTACATGTAAGGCAAGTCATGGAAATTCCCATCTAAACACATCGCATGTAAACAGGCTTCACTTCATTTGAGTTGAAGCTTGCATTTAAATATCGCACTATAGGCAAGTAAGCACATGCAAGGTTGAAATACTCGTGTGCACATTTGCAGTCTGCAATACGTCCACCCCATCCTTTTTTGAAATCAGAATTTCCCTATTTTTAAATGCAAATTTACCTTGCTACTCTTAACACGCTAAGCGCAAGTTTATAACCATATCACGTAATTCCGCCAGTGTTTAATTAGAGAAAGTCAGTCCTCGGGTCGTTCTGGAAGCTGATAAAATGGAACCCATAAAGGCAAAATGGCGCGGAGACGCAATACTGACTCAGTTTGCAGGCAGTTAAATTAAATTCAACTGTTGGGATTCCAAGTAACGATTTTTCCATAGGCTCGTCATTTGCGAAAGCCCGACTCAGGTATCACAACATGTGCAAAATTGCGTAACTGTCATTGCCATGCAGCAGAATAAGTCCAATGGCGTAATGCAGACTGTATTGAGAATGTCTGAAAGCACCTAATCATTGAAAAGATGTGTTGGGATTAGGGGGAACAGAAAGAATGTATACATTGGCATTACTTTTTCTTCCTGAATGGTGAAAACCCGGTGTCGATCCAGAAACGCATAACCTCGGCTAGTGCGTCATTTACTTCTAATAATAATAGCGACCAAGTATTTTATTATTGGGCGCACAACAATCCTTTAGGATAGATAAATGTATTGCCAGACACGAGTGTATTTTGGGCTAAAATCGATCGTCCAGGACGGCATTTGAGAAGTCTGCTGCCGATGCACCGTTGCACGACTTCAGACTGGATACGTACACTGGAGCTCATCGAAAAACTTAGCAATAATTTCATTCTCGTTGATGTTTAACGATTTTAACGTGCATTTTATCGAGCTATCTGGGAGCTCCAAATGGGCCAATGAAATGACAGGGCACCCGGTTCATTGAAACCATAGATTATTCTTATCGTGCACGAGCAGCACAAACACTTGATCAAAAACCTATTAAATAAAACCTGGAGTGAAATGAAATCCCTGTATACCAAAATTCTGGTAAATAAGCATCAAAAACTGGTGATGGTAATGCACACTGAGGATTTAGAAATCGGAATGCAAGTAACAGTTTGTGAATAATCACTGTTAACGTGCATGAACCTGTTGTGCATGCCTTTGCTTTTGTTGATGATTCTTGATTTGGGATTCTGCATGGGGTGGTTTGATGCAAGGCACCCCAAACCAAGCAAATATTTTTAAATGGCAATTTGACTGTACACCGTTAATGGGGATCATCCCCACTTGTAATAACTGTTCCTCAACAATCAATAGAAACAAGCTACACTGCATCAACAATTGTGTAATAAGACGAAGTATCCCCCATAAATAAGGTTATTTCTAATAAAACGTCATATTGCGATAAGTCATTGATGTGATGAAGCTAAAACTACATCAAATTCACGTGTTATGAGCCGTCATGCTATGATTTGAATAGCATGGCATGCTTGATGGCAAATCATATAAGCCCATATAAAACTGACTTGATGTAAGGCGAGTTCAATCGTGCATGTAAACACAGTGAAGGCAATCGATGTACATTATGAGCATCTTAAGCTTAAATGCAAGAAAACTCACGTTTATAACCCTGCATAGGCCAACATGTATATTGCTTGATTCAGTATGAATGGCCTGGAACCATATCTGACATACAGCTGTCTCAACTGTTCACTTCTCTTATTTCCCTTTTCCTCCCCAAAATTACTGTCAAGCCCAAAGCCACTAAATCCTATTTCATGGAGCAGCCTTTTTGAGCGCTTCCTTCTTCATGAGCCTTTTCCATAATAACAAACTGTGGGCCTACCTTGCAGCGAGTTAGACTGGATTCTTTTCAAGAAATCCCTCACAAATCTCAGTTATTGTTCAACTCTAACATTGTGCTATTGATACAAATTTGGAAAATAAAGGTCGATTACAGCGCATACCCATAGATGGCGCTGGAGTTAATACCCATGTTTGGCAACATCAGCGACCTCTATTTTGCTGAGCTGAGCAACTCCTCATCATTCTGACAATGAGCAAAGGCCAAGAAATATTAAAGAAATATTATCACTAGCTGATGCTTGGACACATGGGTTCTAATGCAAACACTCAACAGAACACTGGAAGGAGCAGCCCATATCTCATTAAAACAGATGAGATGTTTCATGAGATGTCCTATCTAGCATTTCACCTTTGATACCAGCATGAGTTACCCCCTTTAAGAGATTTGTCAGCAGAATTTCAAATCGATTCAGAAGGAAGTTTCGAGTTTTTATCCTTGAATTATTCTGATATGTAACACCTGCACTGTCATAAACATATATGTGGGTATCATGTTAGTCACATGACCTATGAAGCAAGCAAAATGGAATACAGCATAATGAGATGACTCATTTACAATGATTACTGTCCTGCCCTATTTACCTGATCCTACTGGTGCGATCAACGAGGGGATACCTGGAATTCACCAGGGATTTTCTTCTAATGCATCTTCGTGCTCTGTCTTGACCATGAAGTTGACACAGTGCATTTATTGGGGGACAGATGTAGGGCATTTGAATTTGTATGCTTTTGTTGGCAACATCAAGGTGGCATTGTTATGGCGGAGAATGTGCAACCTAGATTCGCTGAAGTTACTAAATTTGTGAGGGGGAGGACGTGCACAGGGGATTTTAGGCGATTTATCTTTACACTTTGACACTGCATTTATGGCATTTTCATAAAGCACACAAACAGTATTGAGCAATTTATGCCACACCTAGAAATTTGAACCTCATCGGTAATGGGTTCCCTATTTTGATGACTTACTTGACTTACTATACATGTATATGCTCAAGTATAAAGGCCATAATCATAAGTTTAAAAAAATGTTACACGTGAGAAGAAAAAACTATCTTGGAGTAACTGGGTGACAAATGCTAGATTATATATTTATACTGTATTTTAAGTAAAAATGATGACTACATTGGGTTGACCCACCCCTACCCTATATGTCATCCTTCCCCAACGACGTACCCACCAAATCATGACATATTACTTGATTGTCCCATATAAATATTATGGCGTTTCACCCATTTTGGAATTGTATAATATACCATTCAACCAATGAGAGCAAAGCTCTTCAGAAACTTCTTCAGGCACCATATTTATTCTATGAGGAATTTCAATAATAAAGCAAATCCCAACAAAACCATTAGTTTTACTTTCCAAATTCCTCGTAGAATAAATATGGTGCATGATGAAGATTATGGCAGGAGGTGAAACGCTGCACTTCCTGCAAATTCCAATGGCCGTCTCCCCATCCCTTTTCAATTCCTCCAGCAATGCTGAAGAGTATAGTACAATGTGTATTCCCAGTTTTTCACTCAATTCGATAATGCAAGACTTTGCAAATTCTCCAATTCTCTTCGGAGTATTTTTGTCGACGCCTGTAAAAATTAACGTGAATATTTCATCAACAAGATTATGTCATTCCCATTAAAAACTTGCGCAGCGCTTGATCACATTATTGGCCATTCTATAATCGCATTTGGCACGTTTGAGCGCATCTAACGGATGTTAGCATGCTACATGTAAGAACCACCTCCTCTCCAGCCCAGGCTTCTTGGAGATGTCCTTTAGGCTGCATGTACTTTGAGGCTGCTCCAAGAGCAGAAAGTGTGCTTGGCAATTAATTGTCAGGTGCCACGTGTCATGTCCTAAACAAACGAACAAAACTGCCAAATTACTACCCACGCTGCTTGTTGCCAGTGTTAAAACCTGCTCCCTGGGAAAAGCTGCAGCCGTTCCGGTAATGCACTTTGGTGGCGAAACCCATGATGAAATTCATCCCTAGTTCGGTGAGTTTTATTAATGGTCTGATGCACTAACTAGGATTACATCTCGCGGAGTAAACGAGTGCAATTCCAGGCATAAAAGCCGGTGGTGCAGCCACGGCCCATGCGACACGAGCGCTGGAAGACGCCAGCAAAATTACATTTCAAATTAATTTATTTTGTAAATATATTCCAGCTAACGTCTTCGGGGATTCCAGCTTGTATAAACGGGGCGATCTCTATAGACCGCCATATAAATTATTTAATATAAGAGATATATAATTCAGCCGGGCCTTAGTTGGCTTCTTTCCTTTTATGGATTTTTAGAAAATAACTTTGGAAAGTTTTCCACTTTGGTGTAATTGCTTTCGCATTCCGTGTGCTCTGATGATAATAAATGCTAAGTTGTCGTGCGCATGTTCGGGAGACGAGCAAATATGTACAATGCACACGGGCTGTTATTAATATCTGCCGTGTATACTCACTTCGTAATCATGGCGAACACCGTGAACTTTGACCTCTTGCCAGGGTCTCGAAACTGTAGCAAAATGCACAAGTTACACATGTATACATGGACTGGAAAAAATATGGACTTGTTACATGGTGTTCCACGAATTATATTGAACACCTTGAACTTAAATCTACCTAAAAGTGAAGTTATCATTAAAGTGCAAGTCTGTGGTGCACAAATAAACAAAGATGTTAATCCTGCGTGCAATGGAAGCTCAAATTTGCAACTTTAACGTCTAACTTGCAAACTTATACACTTGTATGTGGTACTATGTACCTTGTAAAGGTTACCTACAATGTTGACATACTTGCTTTTTATAATATCACTCACTTGGGGCTGATTGCATAAACCAAAAGTTCAGTGAAACCCAAGGTTAACCTCTAGTTACCTAATCAAAGGCATTGCACCAAAGACAGTAGTTGACCATAGCATAGCACTATGCATTGTGTAACCATCAGGCAAAGTTACCCCAGGTTATCTTGCCTTTCATTTAATGTTGCACCAACAAAATTTAAGCAAAACCCAATTAAGGTAGACCTCTAGCTACCTAATGAACAACGTTGGACCACAGGACATTAACATTAAATTTATTAGCCATGGGTAATCATGAGGAAAAGTTAACCCAGCTAATAGACAAGGGTTAACCAAAAGTTTGAAATACTCCCAGAATGACATTCCGTTTTACATATGGCTTATAATCAGAGAAGCCAAAATATATGCGACTGCACTACATGAGTAGAACAACCACCTGGGTACTTCATTACTTCATTCCCATTTCTCCATACAACTACATGTACACTGTACATGTAGACTAGACCTGCAAGTAGGCAAACATGTTCATGCCTACACTGTATGTGGAACTGAGTCAGTGATAGGACTGAAATTCAGTCCATTATCCTGCAGCCACTGCATGAGTATAGTCCCAGAATGAAAAAAAATCTTACACATTGGCTTATAATTAGTACAGCCAAAATATATGCAATTGCACTACATGAATAGAACAACCACCAGGGTACTTTTTTACTTCACTCCCATTACTTCATACAACTGCATGTAGACTGACATGTTCATCCCTATGTGGAACTGTGATATACATATACATGTACATGTACATGTACAGTACGTGTACATGTTACTGAAATTCAGTCCATTATCCTGCAGCCACGTACACTGTACGTACTGCATGGGTATGGTCGCAGTTGATTTGCAGCAGGTCAGCATTGAATAAGGCCTCCATGAATACCACACCTGTTATTCGTGATAAACGTTTGGAGTCGTAACACTTACAAGCACATGTACATAATTTCGCTGTAGGCCTACTTCGGCAGCCCACGTCTGGCTGACACCCTGTATTGGAACGCGTACTGAGTCGCCACAGGAGTTCATTAGAGAATTACACAGGTTCTCTGACTTACGCTCACAAAATTATTATGGTCAAGGATACCTCGGGTGTCACTCAAATATCAGTTGTTAGTATTTGACAAACAGAGATACAATTAGGTCGAAATAGGACATGAACACTCACGTTTATACCGTGGAATGCAAATGGAGGCGTGGGTCGGTACATTCTTGAGCGCAGCTTCTACACCTGATATCGCCTTGTGAATCCCAAATTTCCTCATTTCCAAGAAGGTTGATAGGATGCATTCAACGCCCGTTATTCATAGCGATTATTGTCGAGGACTGGCACTTGTTCCGGATGAAATATGGCCCAAATCGAACTGTTCTTCAAAAATGGCTGAAGGAGAACTACTGCATCACCTGATCGTAACTTGGACGCGATGACAGCATGGCAATTACGCACTTGCGGGTTCATCAACGAACTGTGAAAATATAAAATATTTCACTTTTTTTAAAAAGGGACTACATTTCTTTAATTGTTTTTATGAAGCAGAAGTTTCAAACGACTGACGAGTATTGGCGCCCTGGCGTCGATTTTTGACAAAACGCAAGCCTTTGCATGAAGCGCCTTTACTTATTGCGCATTGATTAAAAAACGTAAAGCTGATAAGATTTGAATAAATTATATGCAAAAGTTAGCTAATCTACCTCAAGTGACCTTTTTACATCCAAGGCTTTGGCTTTTATTCGAGACATGTAAGAATAATCAGATTTTTTAAATAAGACTATATTGTAGTTCGTTTTTGACGTCATCGAAAGTTATTGTACAGGGTGTCCGAAAAGTTAATTTTTATGCTTTTATTGTACAGGGTGGGGCAGAAACAATTAAATCATTTCAAGTTGGTGCTACTTTAGTGTATTAGTAGGTGGCCGGCAAAAATACACACCGATGCATGTGCAGAGGTAATGATAGTATGATTTGATACTATTGTATGAAGTTAGTGCATTAGTCTCCATTAGCGGATCAAAGGCCTTGTAATTATGAAAATTTCACAAATCTGTCAGTTATAATAAAGTTATATCAGGTTGGGGCAAAAATAAATAGACAATGTGTAATGTGATTACACCATACATACACGTCTGATTGTCTAATTAAACGATTTAATTGCCATCAAACCACTGCAACAGCAAATTTAATGCTCAGATATTCATTTTGAGTAAGACATTAACTGTTGTGCAGAACGGGGTGCCAAATGATGGATTTTCACCCAATGCTTTATAAAAAAGTAATTATGACTTCATGATTTCTTCACCCCCTCACGCCCTAAAATGATGCCATAATACCTGAACGGCCCCTTTGTATGGAAATTCAAAACTACACGGTGAGTCAAAATGTTACCACTCAATGTATAGGTCAGAGACCAAATAAAATTTACATAATTTTTGTCCCGCCCGAATAAGTGAACATTTGGCAGCCTCGCCGGCATTTTTAGTAAAAATGGACAATCGTCAATATCGATCAGGTCTTTCAACAATATCGCTCAGTATTTTCTTCATTATCAATGTAGCTAAAAAGATCAAGGAAAGTGGGCTAAAATCCATTATCAAAAGTTATGGATACGCCCTGAGCATGGTGTTATTTTTAAAATAGCAGGGGACTCGTTTTGTCTCCATAAATCATAAATCTTCTTGGCTCTCATATTGTTTTCAACGCGCGTTATGCTGTGATATAGAATTTGATTGGACAACAAAAACAGTTTTGGGATCTTGCAACTCTGTTCAAGCCTGGAATCCTCTGGTGTGATTAGGTGGGGGAGCAACAATCTTCCCAATTGCAGTGCATGTCAATATCGTTTCATGTGCAATGAATAATGCAAGTGATTTGCTCAAAACTAAAGCAAGTTATATTAAAATTAATAGAAAGTGTGAGCTGGGTTCATGATGAATTGTGTTGCTTTTCAATTCTGTTTATTTATCGTGTTATTCTTTTCATTGTTTAGATGCGGGACCGTGCTGTCAGCGGATGGAGAACAACCCGAGAATTATCCCTAATCTGCTGATTCAAGAGTGGTGTGATTTCTTTCAAAAAGTGCTGCTAATTCTTTTGCAACAGAAGACAAAGGAAGTGCTTAGGAGAACAGATTGGAGGGCATTGCGTGCAACGCCATCTGGCGTGCGTAAGTGACAGTCATCACAAAACCTTAAGTCCAAACAAGTCGCGATATTTCCCACCTCTATCGCCACAATACAAAAACGGAGAAAAAAACAATACACAAACTTAAAAAGCTACTGGAAAAAAATAACTAATAACTATATTGTACGTAGAGAGTTTTAGAAAATTTATTTTTCATCATTGATTATCATGTTCATCATCGTACCTCATGGTTGACTGCAAAAGTCCTACCATTCAAGAGAATCATTTAGATGTCATAATTGTCATTCTTTTTCTCATCGCTGTATCGTCATGGAAAGAGTTATTTCCATCATTCCATTACTCATCCTCATCATCACCACCACCAATCATCATCATCATCTCCATCATCATCGTCATGACGTCATCACCTTTTGATCTTTAAACGACTGACTAGTGTTGGATTCACAAAACAGTTTTTGTCACATAAATTCCGTGTGGTGTTTATTGTTATTGTGATAATCAGATAAAAAATTGGAAAAATACCTGCTACTGTTCTCTAATGTACTGTTTACACTGGTTTGTCTTATTTCCCCCCTAGAACTCAAAATTCTCCATCCTAGTGTCTCCCAGGATCTGTCCCCCATTTTGTCGATTGCTTTGGCAACTTTTTCAAAAAATAGGGCATTTCCCTCACATTCTTCATAACCAGTCCAAGAGACAAGATTCCTATATTCTGTTACAACACCATAGGCACGTTGCTGTTCATATAATCGCCATTAATGCATTTTTTTTGCAAACTTATAATCCAATTAATTTTGTTTATTAAAATTTCTTTTACTCATGATGCCACATAAGACTTTTTCCCAATTTTTTCCGAATATTCGAAAAATGTGCAATTTGTCTTTGGTGTTGTTTGGTTGCATAATGTCCATTAGATATTTTCTATCTGACGTGATCTACACATTGAATCTTTTCATTTAAGGTTGGACGTAATCAAAGAGTACAAGTTTTGCCTATTGATTAGTTTAAAAGGGATCATGGTGCAACCAAAAATAAGAAATAGGAATTTGTCTGATGGTCCACTACAAGCTGCAAACCTGACTCATCCATCACTCCCAATAATATTCGTAACCGAAAGCATCATCAGGGTAATTGAGACAGAAATTGTCCATAGTTTATCATGTTTTTCTCATCTAGCAGGTAGCAAAAAGATACAATTACCTCCCAACACCTGCAGGTTGAAGAGAAAAATGATAATCTATGGCTCTCAGCTGCCACTCACTACAAATGAATATATACAATAGATATCTATATTTTTAGTCGTTAAGCCTGCCATTACTGTCGTCTGTCTGAATGCAGAATGCCCTGCAAGGAAACTGCTGAATAAGTAATGATGGTCAATTCCACCATTCTTGTTAAATTGCTCTAATGGATGCTGAGGCGTCCAGATGACCACAACTGACCCTAAGTTCGTTGTACAAAATTAATAAAACGATTGGATGAAGACGAACAGAACCACTTAGTTCATATTATACATGTATATATTTAGGGTATAATGCACCCATTCCCAGCGTTTCCTGGGGCAATCTAATTGGGGGGTTTTGGCACCAGAGGTAATCCTTGCAAAAGTTCAAGGTTGACATCCTTGCGAGTTTGGTTTGGCATTTCCTGCTTATCTTTCACCACCTCAGAGGACGTTCCCCAGGATCCATTGGTGCTTGGAGCTATGAGTGATTGCCTACCAACAGGATGATGGGTGTGTGTTTAGACCTGTGCAGAAAGGATGGATTAAGGCGCTTTTGTCTATCAGTGATCGATTACTTTCATTACTTCTATCTAGTGGATGACCTTCATCGCAGCATTTCTTCTCAAATTTGGCAAGTTCTGGGTGTTTTAAGAGCAATCACACTACTGGAGGGGCATTCTTCATTCAGACTCAGGATTGCAGGCTTACCGAAAACCTGGTGCAATTTGGAACCAAAATCACCCACCCCATTGCACCTGAGGGCAGCGCATTAAGCAGAAGGAGGCTAATCACTTGTATGGGGGAAGGAGGACCACTGCAATTGACAGTGACTGAGTGGGCAAGAAACCAGGAATGCAATGGAGTGAGGTAAATGCATCGGAACGAATCGGTCTATATTTGGACACCTGTCTGAGAAAGTGATCAAGGCTTATTTGAAACATGCACGCCCATTTGAACTTCTGTCCAAATATGCAATATTTTCACCAAATAGACGCCATCATGCATCGTCCTTCCTCCCCATCTCTTCAGACTTCCTCCCCGCCCTAACCATCAGGAACTCATCAAATAGCCAAAGCTCTTTCCTTATTTGACCAGTTGGGTGCGAAGGGGTTCTTGTTCATCATGTCTCCAATGTTCGCCCACGTGATTGTATGTTTCTGTATGTGTGTCATTTGCATGCACCTTGGTAGCGCTAAAGACGCCTCACTTCCTGCCGCGCCACCTGGTGGAGCAATCAGAAAAAGATGAGCCAGAGTGTATGCTAATCCCATTGGCTAATCATGGGTACGTTTGTGAGCTAGTGTGTGCTGTTCCCAAGAGTAAATGAGCGACGATTAAGTGCCTTACTTTCTCTCATGCTACTGACTGAAAATATTGGGAATCAAAATTTGATTTTGTTCTGTTCCAATTCAAATAGGCCAGGCTCGTGCTACATTCGTGATTTCAGTTTCTGTGGATAGTTTGAACTAGTGCTAGAAAAAGAGCTAGTTCGCGAAATTGCCCTTTTAGATTACATTTTTAGAGATAATTTTTATGTAACTGTCTCCAAACGCCACTGCAGGGATGCATACAGTAGTAGTATTTGGCAGTACAAAGTGTCACAGCATCGTGAATTTCATTCAAAAATATACAACAAATTGAATGTTTTTACAGTTGTAAAGATTGCTGTATACATTATGGCGTTACATACGAGGGGCATCTTGAGTCATTGTGCTGACTGGGACTAGAGTTTAATGCAGTTTATGATGACTGCAGTAATGTTGGAGGGCAAGTGCCTTTTGGTAGGATGATAGGTCAGAGGTCATGTCCAAATGTGGCCTGGGCTGTGGCTCTAACAGGGATTTTCTTGGAAGCTGACTGAAGTCATATTCAAGATACGGTAGCTTATTTCCGAAATTTCCAAGCATGGACCTACGTGGATTAAATGAGATCCGACTGAGTGGGTTTTCGATAAGTTCTCTTCCTCCCAAATGCATATCTGTTAACCATGGGCTGTTGTGCCATTGTTGGGATCTCGTTGTGTGTGTCAACATTCGGAGGTTTCCTCGAAGACAGTTCTGGGAATGAAAAGGAAAAAGGAGGGGGTTGACGAATTCCGAGTGTTTTATCTGAGATGTTCAAAATGGAGTCCACAATCGATGGACTTGGATGGAATGTACGGGTGTCGTCGCCTCCAATCGTCCTTTTAAAAGGGCATAAAAGCGCCACAAGAAACGTTTTATGTATAGGCGAGCATTTTCAATCAATCATTTTCATCGATTCGATCGAGCTGCCTGGATAGTCATTTTCAGACGTGAAAGCCAAGAAAGGGGAAAGACGGCCCATAAAACTACTTCCATGTAATGCGAAACCCAGGCCAGAGCCATGGGACCGAGAAGTTAAGTGATGGCCCCTGGTGAGAGAACGGCGAACTATGGTTTGTGGATGTGCAGAGCAAGAGCCACACTCTAAACGGAAAAAGTACAAATGTTGAACCTTAAGGGTAGAAATGTTTTGAAACTATATACACACCTTATGGGTACACATGTTCATCGCATGTGTACCCTTGACATGTGTTCCTAAGGGGTATTGTACCTTGAGGTACAAATATTTAAATCATTTCATCACTTTGGGTACATACATGTATATCATATATGGGGTGCAAATGTACATTTGTACCCCACAAAAACTGCATTTGTACTTTTACGGTTTACAATGCAGAGAGAAGGCTATTGTAAAACCAAGAAGTGATGGAACTGGGTCAAATGTGCCGCATATATGATATATGGGGTGCACATTTACATTTGTACCCCACAAAAACTGCATTTGTACTTTTACGGTTTACAGTGCAGACAGAAGGCTATAGTAAACCAAGAAGTGATGGAACTGGGTCAAATGTGCCGACCAATAGGGTCCAATCGCCTGTTGGCGAATAAACTTGTCAATATGAGTGCTTGTGTGCTGCTGTCACTGATGAATCGTACACGTAGTTGATGTTCGTCACCAGTTTCGTATGCGTAGTTGGAAGTCAGTAACCAATGGGATTGTCTATTGCTGCCAGAGAAGTCGCTAGGTGGTGACAGAATTCTTGTATGGGCAAACCTGCACAGGGATGCCTAAAAATTAATATAGCAGTAGTGTAGCACTCATGGCGCATCAACCCCTTTTTAGCTCATTTTGGAGCCTGCTATTGGAAAGGAATTAACCGATTTAACCTAAATCAAAAGTCCAATGATGTGAGCTATATGAAAGCACTATTGTGGAGAGCAAACATATTTGAGCTCATCAAAGGTCTTGTGACTATCTGGTAGTAAGAATCTAGATGATATACAGTAAGTTATCATCTTTATGGTAATTGACAAGAGGATCAATGAGGTTTATTTTCGGTTTCCTTGTTAGGCAAAATGCAAACACAATTTCGCACACAGTTCTCATCATATTTTCAAGAATGCGGCGTTTCAGTATTCGAATGAAGTGGATTTTCTGCAGTTTCGAAAAGATGCGGAGGATCGAAATTTGCGAATTTTTATTTACATGCAATTTCTAACAAACGAAAACAAAAATGTGAAATCACTTAAAATCTCTTCAATATTTAACTTCGTTTACTGACTTCGCAAAAGTATAAATAAAGCCACGTTCTCTAGAGGCAGCATGAGCGAACAAACAAACATTTCGGCCTTAAATTTTCAGGAGAGATCAATGGGTCAGAAACAGGCTGGATTTCGTGCAAACATCAATATTTTGTCGAAACCGAATTTGCGCATTGGTCAATATTTGCGAAGAATTCTTTTGCTGCTTGATTGCTACGACATCAGACTTAACGGCCCCAGCTGCTTTTACTACGTTTAGTTAAATTTAATCGGCGAATCTACAATGTAGCAGGTTTTAATGAGGTCCATAAACGGTCATCTCATTAATACCTGGAAAGTCAAGTTAGTGAACTGCCTTTTTCCAATGCGTTTTTCTAAGGAAAATTGTGTAACATATTTTATGCAAGGCATGCAGTATATTCGCAATGTATATTATATACCCCACGCTGTACATATTTACGGAATGTTTAATCTAGTATATTGGTAAAGCTCTTGAAAGAAACACTGTGTGATTCGCATTATATCCACTTTAAATATACTGCGCAATATGTTGTTTTAGGTCGTACATGTAGAACACCATTGTATTATTTCACTTGAGCATCGTCCAAATGTCTTTCTGTGATACGAAGGACATTTTTGTAAATGGTTTGCAGCATGCTTCCTTAAGTAGTAGTATTCGCCGATTAAATTAAGCCGAGCAGTCCTGTAATAATCGCCCAGTCTCCAATTGTGTACGGGGGTGCATGGATTTCCAAACACAATGCACTGTGAGTGTGAAAACGTTTTTGAAGGGCAATTTAGGTAACTTTACGACTTCTGGTGCATCCGTTGCTTAGTTTAGATGTGATCGTAATCGTAAAACAAGCACACATTCTCAGCTCATAAGAATTTTATGCCAGTTAGAAAGAAAACGTTCCTTTTATTGAAAAAATGTCTGATTGACTACCATGGCGCCACCTAGCGGGCGTCAAGATCTCAAGGGCGGACAGGAAGTGACGCGTCGTTGCAAAAGCCATTGAATACGTCTTAAGGGAAATGTTTAAGGAATGTTGGTTGGGTGTATGGCCCAAAACCAAATCTTCAAATGCCCACCCTGTCTTTCGAGGCGCACATTGTACCTGGATGGGAATTGGGGGAGGGGGTTGGAATTGAGGGAGAAATTATCCTCAAAAGCATCATAAGTTCAGCTGGAATTTGTCCGAAACTATTTCAGCCTAGTAAAAAGTGGGTTCGAAAAAAAATAAAGAAAATGTACTTAAAAATTGTGAGGGTTTTTCCATTGATTGTAACCACTCCAAAACTTACTCATTTTAGACACCCTGTATTTACACGGAGGATTTTTTACTGGATCTCTTTCATTTCGTTTTTGCGTATATCTCGTGTGACGTCACTTTGTTTTACTGATTCATGTGGAAATTTCGTCCTGTTTTCATTGACTAAGTGCCAGGGAACGAATTTGTCTTTATTTCACTTTGAATTCCGAATGGTAAACATTAGTCCACCACTTCGAATGTAATTTCGTTTCAAACCTATGGAATGGGATGATGGGAGAGTGTATGATATGGAACTGTGTATGCTTGTATCCGTGTGAATGTTATAGAGCGCCGTAGCCTAGCCGCAAGAGGGCGCTGGTGCGAAACTGAAGAAAACCGAAGCGCCGTAGCTGTCGGTGCTTCCCACGTGGGGCACACATGCCGAGAAAAGTGTATGTCGGTTCACCCCTTGTACAAATACAACCCCTTCATTTTTGGTATTTTTAAGAACAGTTTTGCAGTGATTTTTGAACAGCAAAAAAAAAAAATGACATTCAATTAGCCGCACTGTACCAATTTGAATGAGTGTAATTTCTTCTGCCTCGATTCTGTCTGCGTCTTTCTCACCCGAAACAAATGTTCAAACCAACAAAAAAATAATAATAAACTGATTTGTGGTTGTTTTTCTATACATGCATCTCGACTTTTCTTTGTTATCATCAAGATGGATTTCCATTTCATGGAAAAACTGATTGTCACTTAAGGGACCAAACTGGCATGATTAGAGTTGCATGTGACTAACCAGTTAGGAGTTATTATGCTGCGTAAGTGCATATGTGTCTCTGATTTTATGAGTGAATGAGAAGAAATGAAAAGGGCACATGTGTTCTTACGCTGCCTACATGTAAATGTGCTTCTAGCATAGGCGTAACTATGGGGGGAATCTTGAGTGTTGGATCCCCCCAGAGGATTGAAAGATCCAAAGATATCACTTTGAACAAGCAATTCATACATACTCAAACGGTATAGTCAGTATCACTATACTGACTTGTAGCAATGGAGATGATAGTTGGCAATCACACATAACAGAGTTGCTATGCATGGTTGCCTAACTATGGTCATGATCACCTACAGACAGTCTCCTGATTAAAATATTACGTACATTGATCAATAGTAAAACAGGGGAACGCGCATGGCTTTGGCAATCCCAAGATACTGTACTTAAGTTAAACGGCTATTTATTAAAATTAATATTTCGAGATGGAATCAAGGAGCAAGGGCTTAGTTGGAATGATACTGTTATAATAATAATTTTTTTTGAATATTGTTGCTCTGTTAAGGAACATAGTGCATACGATAATTAAGAAATTAAGAAAAGTGAAATTAAATTATATTTAGAGGCACAACAGACGTACCCAATTAGTGTGGTTAATTAGTTTGTGCAAAACAGCACTAATCGAGGAAACAACCTATTGGTAAGGACAATACGTTCATGTTTTCCAACTTTTTAAAATGATAAACTATTTTTTCATAGTTGTTTTCTTTCACCAATGCATACCCCGAAATTTGACACAATTTTAAGTTTTAAAGATTTATAAGTGTTGCATCGTGTGCAAATTGAACAAAATACATGTAATGCCATTTTTGAAATATACATGTAATGCCATTTTTGAAAAATACATGTAATGCCATTTTTGAAAAATACATGTAATGCCATTTTTGAAAAATACATGTATTACAGCGCTATATACATTGACACAATACATATGATACTTTGATACCATGGTTTTAGTATAAAAGCATTAGCTGCACTAACTCAAAACAGCACTAATATGGGTATGCCTACATTTCAAATTGTTAAAGCCACACTGAAAATAGTGAAAAAAAATAAGCCAAACCAATAGTGTATGGTTGACACCAACAGGGCGACCAGATTTAGGATAATGGAAAGCATTATATTGAGACAGATCTGAACTGGCCCCAAAATGACGCCCCGAAACCACATGCTGGCAATTAGTCACTAAGCCTTAGATCATTTGCTTTAGATTTCGTGCAGATTGCTGATGAACCAGAGTCGCTAATTGGCTACCAGGAGCACGTGGTTTGAGGGCTTCGTTTTATAGCCTGAGCTTTACTGATAGCCCTGCCAATATTCACACTTAATTAATGGCAGGACGGATATTCAGCCTTGCTTTAGTTTGACAGCCTACGTCTGTTTGGCTGCCACGTAACTTAATTCGTTTAAATGCCAGCTTTGAATCACCTTTAATAAACCTCCCTTACACCAAGTCACTAGCAGATGTGAGTTTATATGGCTGTTGGACTGCCACCTGGTGGCGACATGTCTCAAAGTACCCAGATTCCTGTGTTTCATAAAAAGTAGCACGAAATTGGGGGTGTGCATCTGGATTAGATTTACCACAAACACAGGTAAGGCACGTGTTCTTCTCGAGTCTGTTTAAACTGTTTACATGCTACTTGCAGCGACTTAAACTTGATTTGTTGAAGGTGTCTTGAATCAAACCATCCCTGCGATGTCCACTCAAGTATACTCAAGTAATATGTCAACACGTTTAGATGCATGTCTTGTTAAGGTTGCTATATCTCGAAAATCTGCATGCATTATTAGCAGCGAAGGCTAATAATCCTATTTTTGAAAATTAATTTTGGCTTAATTGTTCCTCCCTGTGGTTTTATTTGGCTTCAGCTGTAGCTTGTAAAGTGAGGATGACATATCACGGACCGATTCACACAATAAGTAGCCAAATAGAGCCTCCCGGGAAATTTCGATAATCGTCATTAATAATTCGCAAATTTACTCGTCACAATTAGCAAGTCTGGGGTCGAACAAAAGGGGTTGATCCTGATTAATCACATGGTTTAGCTGGTCATCCATCATAGGAGTGCTGCTGAAGTGGTCTAAAAAACAGCTACTTTAGCAGCAAAAAGCTTATACCGTCAGCATGTGGAAAACGTCGCAGCCATTTGCATAATGATCGTCATTGTATGCATTCTTTATGTGATGTCATTCATTATCGTTAAATTAAACTGCTTGTATCGTCTTAATGAGAAAACGTCGATGCGGAAAAAAAGGGTCGTAGAGGACGATTTCCAGGCAAAAAATGGTAAAGAAATCCAATCCTGCCAGTGCGTTAGTGTTTACTTTGGGCTTTTTTCTTGCCTCGCATAGTGCGCGTGACATCGACTTTGATTGATGAATTGCATAAACATTTGGATGAATTAACTCTCCCCCACCCCCATTTCGGTCCTATGTCATTACCATGGAAGTGCGGCACTAACTGATTATTTTTTACGAGAGTACAGAGTGTGATGCGAGTCGCTGGTTGTCAAGGAGATAACGAGTGCCAAATGGGGAAATCGCAGTGTCATTGAGAAATAACGAGAAACGGCATTAAAATGCTAATCAAAAATAGTGCACTCACTTCGGGCATTTTTTCTGAGGGTGGCATCCAATTATGCCATTTATCACAGCCCGCACATCCGAAAACTAATGTTTTTCGCCATGTATATAAAACAAAATTATGTTTTAGCAACCTTCTTATCAAAAACGTCTGTTGGACTATGCACATTGCATGAATTGAAAGTTTACATAGACACCGATTTGAAATGCGAGGCTTTTCATCGAACTACCTTGGATAGACATCAGAAAACAAATTTGATAAAACTCCATTTGAAAAACATGTTTTTAGATGCATGTATATTGACTGAAAATCGTAAATATTAAGCATCCGAAACATCCGAAAACAAATGTTTTTCGCCATGTATATAAAACAAAATTATGTTTTAGGAACCTTCTTATCAAAAACGTCTGTTGGACTATGCACATTGCATGAATTGAAAGTTTGCATAGACACCGATTTGAAATGTGAGGCTTTTCATCAAACTACCTTGAATAGACATCAGAAAACAAATTTGATAAAACTCGATTTGAAAAACATGTTTTTAGATACATGTATATTGACTGAAAATCGTAAATATTAGCAGTTGAAACAATTTCAAACAAATTGGGAGTGTGCAGCGAAAGGGTCGCCATCTAGTGGCAGTCTAGTAAGCTCCCATGAAAGTAGGATACTTTCATCAAATAACATGGCGAAGTTCGATAAACTCAGGCTCGTGGCCCGAAAATAAATACGGACTGCTTTAAATAAGCTACTAACAAAGAGTATTATTGGGTACCACACAGTTAGTCAGAACCGTTAAAATAATAATTAACTTGCATTTGCGAGCTTATTTGGGGAAAATGAAAAACTTCCCATTGCATGTGAGGCTTTTATCCTACTCTCGCAGCCATGAAAGGGGCTGACTGCAGCGCCACCAGTGGCGTTGCACACTCCCAATACTTTAGTACTTATAAATTCAACTAAGAAAATCTGTTTATGGGGATGCAGTTTAGCCCCTTTGGAAAATTACGTCTATTAAAAATGTTAATAATGCGAGAAGTTCTATAATGACATCAGCTATATCTAACCAAATACCTGATGAATTGTTGACAATAAACGAGATTTTGCTAGAACTTGCACCAAAGTTAATATTATGCCTGCTTATATGGTTTCTCTTTTTCTACAAAATTTTATTGACACTAAAATTGTGCCGTTTACTTAAATTGTTTGTATATGCAACCCTGCCAATAATGAATATTTTTGTTTTCTTCGATGATCTATTTATATTGTAAAACAATGAATTTCCGTACGTACATCCGTATGACTTCAGGGCTTTATGTTCAGAATCAAACTTTTATTATCATTTCAATAGCCTTAAATTTCCAAAACTTTATAAATCAATTATTGAAGCAAAACAGGGGGAAGGAGGACGAATGTTACTTTTCATTATGTAACTACAGCATTTTAAACAGCATATTACATTACATAACTTCCAACGAAAATATTGTTTTAGTACTTCAAATTATTGAGCTCCTGCAGCGTCTTCCGAGAAAACAGACTATTACGCATAAAATGCGCCTAATATTTACCAGAACAACACTTAGTAAAAAAGTCAAGTTTCAATGAAAATGAATAAAGACAAACATCATGATCATGAAAAACGAACGACTTTTGAAATCTTATTGAATCGTAGACGTTTCTTCTGGTAAACAAACATCTAGCAAGCAAATATTATTCAAGAATCTCATTATTCCCTTTGTTCGTTAAGAACCATATTGATTACCTTTTTAAGGTTTAAACAATGACAACATCGAGTCATGGCTGCAGTTTCGTTCGTCTTCACATAGTAGGAAATGACTACACATAATGCTGTTGCAAGGACCCTTGAGGGACCATTGAAAGCTTTGTTTTCTAAGTATTTTGGAGACTACTACGTGAATATCAAAGCTAGGTAAGAGGCATGTTTCTTCCCTTCTTGTATTCTATCAAATTTGAAAAACTGGATTTAACACCATAAACTAAGGGTGTCACAAGTCTAAAACACCTGGGATTTCCACTACATTTAAGATGATTTCTCAAATGGCATAAATATTTGAACTATTAGTTGGAGACTTTTGGGACCTCTTTATAAGTGCATTGTTGAAATTTCGAAAAAAACACTTGCCATAAATAATATATACTGAATATGTGGTCATCCATTACCCCAGCGTACGTGATTCTCCCCATTTCTTGACAAGCTCAATCAATTTTTCAATTCCTCGGTTTCATTTTTTAATAAAATAAGTACGAGGAGAAAGTACGTGAGAGGTAATGCTCCTGGCATACTTTGGATACGCTCCAACATGAATTCATTTATTTTACAAAATGAAATAGAAACTGAGAACCTTATAACAAGAAATCGAAAATTGGTAAAATGGATAAATGAAGTGTGGCCATTGTAATTTTGGGTTTATGGCACATTGAACCTTACACAAGAGTCCACTGGTGTCAGGTCTATGTATGAAAGTAGACAGTATGAGAATGGAATACATGTTATACTGTACATGTATTGATTTTAGGAAGACTAGAACTGTACAGTCTCAAATTTAAAAGGAAGTTAACAGATGCAATGCCATGATTGGTTTGATGACTGCAATGATTGCAGCGACCATGAATTGATTTCTGAAATCAGCTTTCATGCTTAACCAACTACAATTTCCATCATCATCCAATGGTCGACGTTCAAGAATCATGTCATCATCTTAGGGGGAAGAGGTTAGCCAAATGACAAATTCGTCCTATGAGGTACATGATATGAGGCTAGGTACATGTACTTGATGACACATGATGATGACAGAAAGGATGGAAAGAGGTGCAAGATTACCATCTGGTGACCACACTACCTGGAAAACAGGGAAATCCGATGGGAAATTAGGGAATTTGAGTAATAGAAAGGGATTTCTAATGGAAAACCTTGCAGTTTTGCTTGGCTTTTTTATATTTACTCCATTACACAAAAATAACACACTAAAAATTTTGCATATATTAATGCCTTCACAATGTTTTAGAAAGAGACACCGTTTTTGGACACCCTACATCTGCACAAATCCCAGCTTAGAAAAACGTTTTCCATCCATTACCCTAAAACACATCAGAAAGTCCTTGTGGCCAAAACCACAATCAGAAATTTCCATTTTCCCAAATATGTGAAATACAAGAATACTTCGCTTTAAGTAGATTCATTTAAGTAGATTCGCTTAAAGTACACTGCCATCTGACCTAAGACCCCACTAATCAATTGTCACCATGTGGGCTTCACGTTCACAATTGCAAACAAGATGTTATTGATGACTTATTCTGAAATAGCATTTCCTGAATAATATTTGTTGTTTATCTATATGCAACCATAACAATAACATTATCCAACAATGAAAATATGCCTAACATGTTACCTTGAAAACGTGTCATTAATTCAAAGATGATGGTGCTTCCCTTTAAGTACATTTTCGCTTTAAGCACATGGTACATCCCAGTATACGTTATATTACACGTCACATTACCAGCAAAAATAATTAATCTAATTATTGTGTGCCATAAATGTTAGCTTTCCCCATCCCGCTGTAAGCAGCCATTGCTGCTCCACAGCACCAAGAGCTCTTAGAAGCTCCTTCCATAACCTTTAAAAAAAATTGGCGCAAAAAAGCAGCAAAAAATCAGATTAGGCAGCAATTAAAACGTCTTAAAATGCACCAAAGCACGCATGTGCCTCGCAGTATTGGTACTTAATTGCGTTGCTGACACCATAATGGCCATTGATGAGCCTCTGCTGGCTTACTGCCAGTGCCTATACAGGTGCTCCAGAGGACCCCCACCCCACACTTGCATCATTCCCATCCCAGCTTTAATGAAAAAGCGTGAAGGAACAAGGCCAGAAGCGCAATCACCCTCAGATTTCCACTCAAAGTCACTACGCTCCAGATTACCATAATAGCCTTTGGTATTTTCCCTGGCGCCCATAAAGGAGCTGGTGGGTGTGAGTGCCGGGGCCCCAAAAAGCGCACCAGTTTTTTATTTGAAAAATAAAAACGCTATTTTTGTACCTATCCATCTCCCCATTTATATATTAGTCTTTGTTAAGGCAAAAATATGATATTACGCAGATAAAAAAGGCAGCGCCAGGGGTTGAAATAGGAATTTGTGCACGGAGGTGTCATAAAATGCTTTCATTCGAAACAAATTACCAGATTTATGCGTCCGCCATTCCAGGCCAAAAAAAATCGGTTTTAGTTAGCGTGCCATAATGCGAATGCAGAATGGGGATTTAATGCGTTGTAAAGTTCTATTACGCCGTTTTTTACTCTGCAGAAACATTGTTTGAGCCAGCGCCATGGTCCATGACTAAACTGCAGAGAGGTTGCCATCAAGACCGGAAGCAGCTCTGAAACGTTCCCATCTTGACCGCAAGAATGTTTGGGCCGTGCTTTTATCATCTCTTTTGTTGACGAAACTGATGGAACAGCACTTACCAGTGCATTAATTCCAGAATTGTATCGGTGGGCGTGGCTTCCGGTCTGTGGGAGATTAAGGCCTTCCCAAGGTGTTTAGCATACTGACGCCGCAAAAAATGGTAACACCTTCCCTGAGCATGCACTTAAGTTCCACGTGCATGCTTGGCCACGTGAGAAAGTGATGTTTTCTGAACGCCAACCGCTGCAGGGTTAGGATTAGGAATGCCCTAACCATGGTGACCAGCGCCAGAGCTGATGATGAGTCTGTGGCATATGACCTTTCAAGTTTGGAATACTATCTATTTAATTAAGGTCAGTTACCAGAGAGATGAAAAAAGGCTGGACAATGGGAAAAGTCATGTTTTTTTTATAATCCCAACCGCTACAGATGAGGATATCCTAACCATGGTAACCAGGTACTGATGAAATATGTGGAGAATAGTCTTGTCAGATTTTATTGAAACATCAGAGGGATGACCAACCATAGGAGAAAGTGATATTTTCTAAATCCCAACAGCTAGAATATTAAAATGTCCTAACCATGGTAACCAGCATCAGAAAAACTATATATGGAATATGGTCGTGGAAGCGTTTACCCTAACCATGGTGACCAGCGCCAGAGCTGATAATAAGTCTGTGGCATATTACCATTCAAGTTTTGAATATCATCTATTTAATTAAGGTCAGTTGCCAGAGAGATGAAAAAAGGCTGGGAAAATGGGAAAAGTTATGTTTTCTTATAATCCCAACCGCGATACAGATTAGGATATCCTAACCGTGGTAACCAGCTACTGATGAATATACGTGGAGAATAGTTTTGTAAGCTTTTATTGAAACAGAGGGATGACCAACCATATGAGAAAGTGATGTTTTCTAAATCCCAACCGCTAGAGTATTAAAATGTCCTAACCATGGTGACCAGCGCCAGAGCTGATGACATGTCTGTGGCATATTACCTTTTATGTTTTGAATATCATCTATTTAATTAAGGTCAGTTACCAGAGAGATGAAAAAAGGCTGGGCAATGGGAAAAGTTATGTTTTCTTATAATCCCAACCGCTACAGATTAGGATATCCTAACCATGGTAACCAGGTACTGATGAATATATGTGGAGAATAGTCTTGTCAGGTTTTATTGAAACATCAGAGGGATGACCAACCATTGGAGAACGCGATGTCTTCTAAATCCCAACCGCTAGAGTTAAAATTTCCTAACCATGGAAACCAGCACCACAGAAACTATATATGGAATATAGTCGTGCAAGCGTTTGTGGAAACACCAGAGAGATGACCGAAATAGGCTACTTTTAATGATAGGCTGGACCATGGGAGAAAGTGAAGTTTTTTAATTCCCAACCGCTATAGGATTAGGCTGCCCTAACCATGAGCGCCAACGAAAAAACTGATGATAAGGGTGCATGTACATGTGGGTTTATGTGGCATACAGTATGCAACCATGTAAGCTTTGAGTGTCATTTATCGAAACACCAGAGAGATGACCAAAATAGGCCAACTCCTGATTTCTGAAGGAACCAGTTTTAATTCGTCAACTCATAGGACGCATTGAGAAGCGAATTATTTTGAGAGCTGGAGTGACTCAAGCTAGGACTACACTAAGTCTCTCTCAAGGGCATGCAGTGTTATTTTACCCACTTGGCTACTGGAATGAAACAGAAAAGCCATAATTTTTGTGGAGGGTTTTGAGAAAGCTGTGCAAGACTTGGGTAACATCTATTTGCAGCAGAATGAATCATAGACAAGCAATTACGAAATGAAAGTGAATAAATACATTTCGTTTTGATTAGTTTTGAAGAAAAAACAAGAGAAATCAGAACTGGAATTACATGTATTGCAGTTGTGCTTCCATCGTTCTCCTCATCACCAGTTATCATAGTCCATCTAGGTTTGCTAAAACCAGATGCAGCATATTTTTAGATTTCGTCATTTACACAAATAAGAGAAACAGGACATCACATGCTCATCTCACGTTAAGTCTGTTTCAACTGTTTACATGCTATTTGCATCGAACCAAGGAAGCATGCTATTTGCTTCCTTGGTTTAGGGTGCCTCCCAAATCATGTATCCTCAAGTCAAGTAGAGGTAGGTACAACAGGTTTACATGCACAACTTACTTAGCTTAAAGCTTGTTTGCAAACGTTGTGTCCTCACGTTTCAAAATGCACAAAGCCTATTGCCTTAAATTAGAAAATGTCCTATTTTACAAGCTGGAAATTTACAAGTGGCGCCTCTGGTTGCATTCTGGGCAACGAAACAAAACTATACACCCTGACACAGCAAATTAGTTTAACACAAAGTGAAATCTTCCTAATCTGTAGGCTATCACTGGTAATAGAGTACGTTGTCTTTATCCAAATACAATTTTTACTAACATAAAAATGCTTCGCACTCTCATCGAAATTGCATTTGGAAATGTTTACCTGTAGAAAAAGTTGTTTGTCTTTCAAGTTATTTTATACGATAAACCTATTTAACCTTTTGATTTACACGTGTCTGGGATTCGAATTCCTTCGAGGTGGGAAGGGTCTTCCATTCTCTTACTGGTTTGTCAGAAAGGTCGAATGTAAAACGAGCGAAAGAAATTCTCTCGCTGCTGCCTTCCATTATTTCAGTTTTTTCATTTTTTTTAGTTTATTATTAGATTTCGATTGAGCGGTTTGCTATACCGGTAGATGGCTCGCGTGAATGGTGAACCAAAATGCGCTTTTTCAGTTATGTAACATCCCTAGAAATTGATATCAGTAGTGATTGTTTTGCTCCACAAGTCTACATTGTAACTTGCAGCAAAATAATTACATCAAAAGTCCCATTAAAGTGTAATTATTTTGCCATTAATTGAAAAAAGTATCATCCTGGAATGCACTTTTAAGAACTTAATGACAGAAAGTGCAATTATAATGCAATTATGAAATCACATGTCATTTTTGTATTTAACATCAAACTAACTCCTTGTTAGCTTCCAAACTGATCATAATACAACGCAAGTGTTTATATGCATGACTTTCTTAAGTGAGCACCCCATGAAGAGTTATGCAATATCCGTGTCTATAATGTAAAACGTTTTCGAACTAGTTTTTGGCTTTTAACATGATTTAAGCTGTACCATAAGTTATCGACCTTGTAGAATAACATGCAACCCATAATATTATGTTTGTCAATGTTCTAACTTTATTTTGTAAATATGCAGCGGAAGTTAAAACCTTGATAACAAACGATGTCATGGGTAAAATGTATTTATGTTACAGTTACAACAATATTTAAAGTTTAAAATGTTACAATTTTTTATATTATGCAATTATAGACATGGACATTGAACTCTTCAGGGGGTGCACACTTAAGATGTCATGCATACAACTTAAACAATTTTAATTTGTATTATGTCTAGTTTTGGTACTTGTTCTGGAAGATAGCAAGGGGTTAGTTTGATTCAAAGTTACAATTCCCGATTTTGTAAAACATGTGAAACACAAAAATGACACGTGAAATTCATGTATTTCATTGTAATTGCACTTTAATAGCAGGAAGTGCCAGTAAAGTGCTATAAAAGCGCATTCTAGGATGGTACTTTTTTGCCATTAATGTTAAAATAATGGTACTTTTTTGAATTAATTTTCTGCAGGGTTGGTTTTGAAAAAACTGTTGACAGATGACCTGACTCATGGAAGCAATATGGCATCCAGACTGGTAGTCATGCATGGGTGCACCTATACGAGTTGCTTGCCCTGCTGCTTTTATTGCCGTTAATAATCTGTTTACCAGATTCGTCGCATGGACATCAAATTTGGGGGTACCCATGTTATTAACTTTCAGACAAATTATTAGGTGTACTAATGATTTATTAGCATGCAACTTGTCGACTAGGGGCATCACTAGCGTGCTGACGTCCATCTGCATAAAGTACCAACAAAAAACAGAAAAAAAAACAGGATATTTCCCAGAATTTCATGGAATATCCTGCCTGCATTTTGTTGAATTGTTCTCGCCTTACCTCTTTAAATTACACACGACCAGCGCATTTGTTCAAGAAAATTTCTCGAGAGACTCAGGGAATTTTCAACAAGTGTATAACTCGATAATGATCAAAACATTATTCGATTGAATTTACTCGAAACACCACGTCTTCAAAAATAATCAAATTTGCTCGGCATTTTTTCTCATCCAATTTTGTCTGTTTACCAAATATTTCAAATTCCACTGGCATTTCACCACTTCCTATTCCTTCTCCTCCCCCACAATCTTCCTTAACTTTAATTGAAAAGCTGTTTTTCTTTTTTAAACTTCACTTCTGCAATGTAACATTTTTTGCTGAAACATGAACTTCCTCAACTTAACAAAGAATTCGAACAATTTCTATAATAATCCCTTTTTGTGTATGTTTATATGCAGACGTTAACGTACCTTTAAACACCCCACCTCAATCCAGGTAACTTCATGTGATGACTCACTTGGAGTAAGAACATATGCATGTAAACATAGTATGTTTCAAATATATCTTCAAATGATTGGAGACTATTTCCCCACAATTCATGTTAAACTCTTTGCAAGTTTTGCAGCTTATTATGAGATAAATAAATCACAGGTGGCGTTAATTACAAATTGTACAACAGCATTCCAATGCCGAATCCCAAATATAGTATATACTCAACTCAAGTAAAAGGTACGTGCAACCGGTTTACATGCATGCCTTACTTAGTCTCTGCATGTTACGTTATCTGGACGTTGACATTAAATAAAAATGCATTCAGAGGCTTGAATCAGCAATTCCTATGCAATTCCTAGGATTTCCATGACTGTTGTTAAATTTTTCCCAGAAATTTCCGAAATTCGATGTTTATTTCCTTCGCATAAAATGCGCTTTGAAGGCAAATAAATCACATGGTGACAACATCAGCACGACACGAAATTCATTAAATTGGAAAAAAAAACATCAACGCTACATCTATTATGCAACAAACCATAGGTAGCGTTAATTGCATATGTGCAGCAGCAATCCAAGCGGTTTTCACACAACATTTCTTCAGTCACATATTTTTTGTTTCCAAATGGTGCTTTAAAATTCAGGAAGGCTTCATTCTCGTTTCCAGTTGTGTAATGAGAAAGTTTCGTCCATCAAATATAAAAAAAAAAAAAAAAAAAAAAAAAAAAAAAAAATGACGGTCACCCTCAATTTCTTTTTTAATAATTTCAAATTAACTTTATTAAATCGGAGTTGCTGAAGGGTGGTTGTTCATGTGTCGGTTGTTGCCTCGAGAGCAGGTCTGCAGCACTGCAGCAGCAAAAAATGTAATGCATTCTCATGGTTACACAATAACATGGAAGGTAGCAAACATGCGATCGGCGTTGGTAAGCACAAAAAAGTGGGAAGAAAACATAATAACGCGGTTTATGTCAAATATCATAACGTGGCTTCCCTGGTGGAAAGATTAGTATAGATCACTATAAAAATGATAGTGATATCAGTACAAATATACTGATCTTTGATG
>JAQFYZ010001079.1:0-27862 GCA_034695085.1 Cylindroiulus punctatus
GGTTAGGTATGCCTGCTCGCCTTCATTCCACTGCGCAACTTACTCCCTCTCTTATTCAGGACTCAGATTGTCTCACAAATGATGCAAGCAGTCTCTCGTTTAGCATAAAATAAGCACCCTTATCTTTTCAGCATGCAAACAACTTACATGTCATGCATCTTTGACAGGATTATTGATACGACAATTAATGACTAGCTACATACACTGTACATGAAAAAAGCTATTATTGACCATGCACATCAGGCTGGTAATTTCGTCAGCTGTTAGCAGCATGTATACACCAGCATGATTCCAGACGAAATAATTTAAAATCTAATTTTGACCAGAAGGGGCCATTAAATTAAGATGGCGTCCAAGAACTTCGACATTTTACATTACAGAATATAAAAATGCGTATAGGAAGACCTTGAATTAAAAAAAGTCATTTCATAGCATATATATCAAGTTGGACGTGGTGCAACCATTTTAGGAAAATCCTTGGAAATTGCTAGGGAAATTTTTTTTCGATACATCAGAAAGGTGCAAAAAACTTAAATACTTCAAAATTTATCGCTGCACGTGATACGCTTCCAGCTTGCATCGTGAACATTGCTAGGTTCATAAAATTATTTTCGAGTAACACCAAATTGATTAAAATTCAGAGAAGCAATTGAATATGATGTACAAGTATGCAGTATATACGAAATGGGAACATTCTTCCAAAATTTGTAATAGCTTTGGGATAAGTTACGAAATACAGCAGGAATTCCGACAAGGATGCACATGTACAATTCAGAAGAAAATTTATGTCCTAAAGATCTTGACACTGGAAACTACAAAGAAGTATGAAAAACAATCGTGATGTTTAACAAAATTTCTATTTAAATTCCTACGTGTATTCTATTCAAAATTCGACATTTTGACCCCATACCCTCGCTAATCCATTTTCGCCCGAATTGTACTCCCTCCCTCAACTTATTCGATGTTCCAGTATAAACCAGTACATACAGGGGTGTAAAGACACCTGCTACAGAACAGTACAGACAATGAGATTTTAACCTCAATACAGTCCCAAATCCTTCTTGGAATTGACTCGAGGAGATTTAAAAAAAGAAGCTTCGAATTGCTGATGCGATTATAAGTAAGAAAGCATAGACAAATTTCACTAAATGCCTGTAATTTGACTAAACAGGGAAGAAGTTCAAGTAGCCCGAGCTACCTGAAGCTCGGTTATCAGTATTTTACACCCCCGACTATTGTTCTGCTAAATATTGTCGCTCAACTCTACAATGGAGAACTTGAATTTCAAAAGGCCAAAGTGCCCAAAACCCGCATAAAAGTAGTTCATTCATGCAACATGATCTGTGAACATTGAACATGAAGTACAGACAACAGAGGATGCACTTTTGAATATTATAGGATCGGTTCATAGATTATATCGCATGAACTTGCGCATTTTGTGGCACTTCAAGCATTTCGAAATTCAAACAGAGCATGTTTGGCCTATACCAACATGCAGCACATGTGAATGTAGAAGTCAAAGTCTGCAAATATCATTACACAAATCCGGTCCCCATCGTATTTTGGGGATTGAGTATCCTTCCTCCATTAATTGTCCATCGCCGTCCAACTTTTATGAACACCTCCCCTCCTCCAACCTTGATGGACGTAGTTTATGCACATCCCCAAACCCTGTCAATTTTATTTTTCTTCGGAAATTTCTATGCGCTCGAAGGTATTATTAATACACCGAGTCTAACGCCTAGTGAATGCGAAGAAGCACGCCTGGCTTTATAAATAAACTTGAGTTCGACCTGTTGACCGCCAAAATTCGGTCACTGGGGTTATAGCTTCCCAATGTCACAACTTTCCTACAGAAGAACAACACGTAGCTCCCCACTAACCAGATGGCCTGAATGCAGGCATGGCTGGTCATTACCCATTCTGGGTTAATACAGTACATCCTTCAGCACGATTAGTTAGTCATGAAGAACATGTCAGGCCTACACATACTGTATGTATATCAAGCGGTTGGCAGGGCTACCGAACCAATTAAGACAACCTACGTGATCGAGCATTATCACCCAACATAAAATACAGCAGATCACGAGCAAAGATACAAGTTCATGTATGCGGGAAATGTTGAATGTTAATAAATTAAGGTGGCAACCCTGAACCGCAAACGCACTCGCCTGACGTAGAAATCGAGTCAACAGCTGACGATGAAAACCAATTTACACGTTTATTCACACCAGCAATCAGTTGTTTCCTGAAATGATTCATCAAAAAAGATTTGACGGTTGGTGCGAATTTCATTGAACCCGACGGATTTACGAAGACGTAGGCAAAACCTTATCGCGAAAAGACTTTTATAGCAAAAACACGCGAAAGTCGCAACACGTTTATGGTCATCCCAGGCGTAGAATTACGCAATAAGCTGGTGTTACAATGTTAAAAAGAAAGTATTATACAGTAATCGAGCTGAACAACTTACAATATATGCATTATGTAACGTTCGGCGTCCATTACACGTACAGGTAGGATGGAGGGGGACTTGGATAATTCAACTGAAACATCTTTATGAGACTATACATGTACCTCAATATGTTAGTTATTTTGTTTACCCTTGTACACTCAACACTAGAACGGTATAAAGTACATGTATTTCTCTAGATTTTGTACTAACCAAATTGCTTAACATTGTTTCTGAATTTATTTACCGTCCTCAACTCTGATAAATACATACTGTATTTGTAGGCGATATGTAACGTTAAAATGAACACTCAATTTCCCAAACTGTCATTTTGTTGCAGAAATTTTCGCAAAATATTAATGTATATAATTTTAACGGATTTTAACGTTATACATTGTAGTTAAAAATATGCGTTATAGCTTATACTTGTATAGTATAACCGCCCACTGGAAAGTACAGGTCACAATTTTTTATAGAAGATGTAGGGCGCCGGACAGAGCTGATAAATTCAGCTTTTTATGGTAGTTTTTTCTACGGTGAAGGCCTCATTACAGTCGTCTACCTTTTCACTTTTCCTAAATGTGTCAAGATCGTAACATTTTTTGTCGTCCAAAAATTATAATTAATCAAATTCCGAAAATGCATTGGGAAAATTGAGCACTTAATAAACAAGGTAGTTTAATCTACATTTTTGATATTCTTTAAATTGCTCATGTGCACCTACGGTAATAACAAGTTGAACCCACTTCAAAATAAGTTGAGGAGACGATAAATGACATGGTCAAAACTAGATTATCCTACATATATTCCAGATAAATGTAAAGATTTGCAATGGTAATAGTATTTCCTAATGTGCTAATAAACAGGCCTAATATTACCTGGTTTAAACATTTAAATGGATTATGTATCCCCTGCCCCTATCGTCAAAAATACAAAGTTGTAGGATTCTATTATGATTAAACAATTCAATTAAGCCAACTTTATAATATTGTTCAATAGAATGTATTAACTATTTTAGTTATCAACTATATTATAAACAGGCGACATTTTGTAAATTTGGGTTAAATCAAATGTTTGCTATAGGTGAAAATCAATGCAGCACTACATGTACCTATAATTTATTGCATAATTTTCTTACGTAAGTTCACAAAAAAAAAATGAGCAATGACATGGACCTTCACTTTTTTAAAAGAATAATTTTAGGTATATAATTACATCAGCAGTCAGAATTAAAGTTGACAGTCTAAGAATCATGTTTAGCCCACACGTAGATATACATGTAGGTTAATGAAAATGGGTCCAAGTTTTTGTTCATTTCACAGAAAACTGAGAAAGTTGCTGTGGAACTTAACCTTCGGTAAGAAATTAATGTGTAGAATAGCAATTAAGGGCAAAAAATAAAGGTGCACCAGAAGATGGGAAGAAGGAGCACGTACGAGTAGACGCAAACATGGGCGCACCTTTGACGTCAGTATAAAATTTGGGAACTCCAAATACAAGATGAGACTGGTTATGTCAGATATAAATTACAATTTGCATTCAAAAATGTCATGTTTGAAAATCCTTTAGGCACAATTTCATCATTGAGAGTCACTAAAATACTATATTTTACAAATCCAATGAAGTATACGTGTTGCAACAGAGAGAGATGACAATGATGCGCCTTCAAAATTGTCAAGTATGGAGCATCAGGCATATTTTCTGCCTTATTTAAAGTAAATGTGTTATTTCACTTTCCGTTAAAATACTCTTCATTGAGGCAAAATGTGATAAATTTTGGATAACGTTAGGTTAACTGTTGAATAAATTTAAGTTATACTACATAAATGTTATGTTGCATACTAAGTAACTCACACGTACTGCATTTTCCTGTACGAAAATTGCGTGCAAGAATGTAATCAGAGAAAAAGTCGGTAAAGATTAGCAGAAATGTTCTTGTAGAATTTTGCTGTATTTTGAGCCAAAAGATGTCTGAGCAATTTCTCCAAAATTTTGTTTCTGGATTACATATTTGTTTACATATCGATTCAGATGGGACTGGGTTTGCATGGGTTATGGAAAATTGACCAGGAATAACTAAAGTTGTACATGTGTGAAGAATGTAAATTAACCAAAAATTACAAGTAGTGACAGGACGGACTCGAAAGAACAGTGCCAACGTGTCCAAATAATTGATTTTGCACCCCACAGTTTCAAGACAAATTTTCCAGCCCTTGACCCACCTTATTTTCCTTAGTTTTTTTCCCTGTCGCCACCCCATTTACGAGTATCAGTAACATACTGACAATGCCAACTTATCAACTGGTCAAATCCTTATATATGATTTTGCAGATTAGAATTTTTAACTCCATTGCCATTTCACCTCGTTCATTTCAATCACAGCAAGTACATGATTTTCGTATAGCAATCAAAGCAAATCCAAAATGTTGTCAATTATAATTAGTAAACATTGCAACTTAACCAAATTTGCATACAGCGAGGACGTTTTAAATAAAGCAAGCCGAAACTAAAAAATCTGTATTTAATTGAAATGTTTATTTCCACAATCCAGTGCTCTAGAGGCAATTGGAAATGGACTGTTTTCAACAACAACAATTCCCGTTCACCTATTTTTTTTTTTTTTTTTAGGGATATTTAGTTAAGAAAGGAAAAAAAAAAATCGTGTATTAGGTTTGATAACGTTATTCGCGTTTGTTATGCAAGCGACGAAAAAAGAAAACAACGGTATACTCTTAATTGCAGACTTATCTGAATTCATAAGCTAAATAATTAGCAATTTCCGCATGTTAAATACTTGCAATGCAAGCGGACATGTACATATATTTTGGTACAGTGCCTTCATTACTTATTGGACAGTAGATTTTAGTCCACTCTTGTTTATAGTTAAATAATACGAAATTTTATTATTCTCTTGGTTGACCAAGCGCATAAGAAATTATGAGCTTTTTGACGATTACCTCAAAAACGTCAAAAATGCACATTTCCAGAACTACTTCCATGTAAAAAGTTGCGAGCAATTTCCTTGATAAGGATATAAAATATCACCCAGCATTTATTCTCGTAAAATGGGTCTAGTTTCCTGATAGTCTTAATTACATGGCAGTAAACATTCCGGATTAGTTTTCAGGAATGACAGTGATACGTTTTGAACAATAATCATTAATTAATAGCGTCACCCAAGCACATGGAAAGTTCTTTGACACACGAATTCAAAGCCGTTTCAAGAAATTATATTGTATGCCGCTTGTCCCAAAGCCCGGCACTACAATTATCATGAGAAATGCTATAATCTGAATGTCACCATGCCACTTAGTACGTTTTAGAAACTAATACAATCTGTAGTTAGCGGTGCTTTTGACAATTAACCTGAAACCACAGGAGCATGACAAAAAATGTATTTAACTGGAGCAAGTATATAGGATATGAGATTAAAAAGAACGCCTTGTATGCTCGAGTAGATTATGCCTACCTGGTCTGGTTGAGTAAATAGCTAATTGGTCACATTGGATGTCGATGCAAATTCATGCACATGTCATTAGAATCGTTCAATGGAACATGATTATTTGAAGTGAATTACTTGTTTTAGCTCATTATAAGGTCTTTAATGTTTTCATGTTAACACCATTGCACTCAGTTGTATTCAAAAGACACCTCTTGGAAACTCTTAAAAGTGGCTGCAAAAACTGATTTTAACATTTACAACCCGATTGCTAGTTAAGGTGGTTGCAGTTAACCATTAGTAACCACGATATGCCATGCATCGCACAATATCACTTCACTATCACTTCACTACCACTTTTTTCCAAACATGCAGTTTACTACTAGTTTATACCAGTTTATACCACTTCTTTAAAGTGGTACCCTAGCAGTGCGCCATCAAGTACATCAAGTGCAGAAAATTGGGAAATTGAATCAAGGTTTCTGGAAACTGTCATATAAGGTCCGAATTTAAAAAAAGGAATTTTGCAACAATGCCAGTATATCAAATTCATATAGTCTCATATGGTCCCATCTGGGTTAGTTGATACGTCCATAGCACATAATGTACGTGTTAAGTATTTGGCGCGACAAAGTTGCAAAACAAAGAATGTCATAAAATACATGTACAGCGTATATGGAAACCGAATGCAAAAAAGTTATTTAATAGTTTAATCCCATAGATGATTGACCATTGTTTTGCATTGACTACTTTATCTGTGATGTCATTTTATTCCGTAATACAAACTCGATATGCCAGCAAAGATATCAAAATTGAAAAGTCCAGCAGGTGAGGGTCCTGTGATTTCTTCCCCTCAGAAATTTTTTACCCTCGAAACTTGAATTAAGTGCAGTGCCTTGACCTAAGATTAGCAGTTGGCGAGTTTGTTTCACGAAATCTCGATCTTCAAATGGAACGAGAGTTTCGCGTAGAATGAGGTTAACTAACCCAATGTCAAGGTTTTGAAAAATGAAGAAAGTTGTTATTCAAGCTTCTTCCAACCTGTAGTCCAAAAATAAAACGAAAAGGAACGTTATCTAATCTGATCCAATTTGCCTTCTGAAGCATCCACACTGGTTTCAGTTGTACCAAACCTGCGTCATGCAGTCAGGTATGAGGATTGAAAATATTTTGCTGACGTCCATCATCTATAAAACAAGTTGATTTTTTTTTCTTTTCAAGATTAAAAAATAGGAAGGCGAAGCTAACGAAGGTCAAATCTTGTACGCCACCATCGTTTGAATTTAATATTCCCAATTTAAAAGCATCATGAAAAAGCTTTGATGCCCACTTTGATATTAGTAGTGATGCAGACTTTGACGAATTAAACGTCGAATGCACAAAAGCACAGTCATTTTGGTCAAATGACAAAATAATTTTTTAGAGAAACCAATGCATGTACTGGTTTCATTATGATCTTTCGATATACCTGCACGCTCGTACTTGGCTTGGTATCGCTGTGACTAGATCATCTAGTCCTTAATCATATCATATTTAATCATTAAGAAACTTCCAATATACGGATCTAGTTGAGCACTAAAAACATTGCATTACGTCGTTATCAACTTCCTGCTAATTTAATCTACATTCAAACGAAGTTGGCACCTCCTTAATTTGAGCAGGTACACTAGGCCGGGGCCAACTATTACGATTTAAAGTGCTTCTTTGGGATGATTTCTAGCATGAATTCCCTGCCCAGTGGACCATGGAGAACTTAGGACTATTGGGATACATGTGCCCATTTCTGAGAACCTAGTATACTACTGTAACCTTAGGGTCTGTACAGTGTTCTGAACGGATTTTAACGAATTTTAACTCAAACTAACTCGAGCTAGATATTGAAATAACAATTTAAACAGCCTATGGGATACACGCGTCCTAAATCTAAACTGCAGGGAAGAAATGGAGGTCTTTCAGCATAAAAAAACTAGCATTCAATGCAGCGTATGCGTTGAGATTTTTAATAACAATTGCAAAATCAAGGCACTTTGACAAGCAGGAGGCGACATCCATTAACCGAAACTATAAACCCCAATTAAAAGCCAGTCTCAACGACTGCTCATATTAAGCAGTGAATATATTTTAAGATTTAGACGCATGCGGCGGATACTACCTAGTCTGCACCACATCAATTGCGTCCATATATTAAAAAAACACGTTTACCATCACTGTCAAAGTATATATGGCCTTTAAAAACGTTGTACCAACAACCAGGTCAATAAATTTCAAAAAATAATGAAAGCTTATTAGTAATAGAAAGAAGTACAGTATACCTCACCAAAGTGAAAAAAATGACAAAAATAGGCCAAACGTTGTCAATAACTAAATTGACTAACTTAAAATGTGTCTATCTACAGTAAAAACATGTAAAAGTTATAACGGGGCAAACACTGATGTGACAGTTTGAAATTTATAAGTTTCAATGTTTTTCATGATCGATGAATTTAATAATTTCAACTTGAAAGATCCCATCAGCTAGAGCCCTCCCACAGAAATGAAATTTTCAACTTTCCTGACTTTTGGAGTGTTCGAAACCAATTTTGAGCTTCCATGGTCTTCTCAGTTTTTAAAACCAACTTTTCTAACCATCCTGATTACTAAAAATGCAGAAATATGATAAAGGCCTAGCCAATGTCAGATTCGAATGCTACCTCCTCTTACAGCCATACTTCAATTTAATTTCAACATAAATATTAAAACCTTTAATCACTGAAGAACATTTCAAGTACGATATATTGTGCAAGGCTTTTAAAAGGGTATGTACAGTATAGGTGACAGTGTGGCATCTTTTGACATTTCTGTTAATTAACTAATATGTTAGCGAATGTAATATAGATCTAACAATTCCCTGTCTTTCCCCTGCCTATTAAATGTCGTTCCAACTTTCCTGGCAATTCCACGCTTTCCAGGTCAGTGAAAACCCTGGCTTTTCTTCAAAAACGAAAATCTTCATTTGGCCCATATCGCGACAATTGGCGGCAAATTCTTGATTAGAGCAATACGATTTCGCGCTTATATCCAGCAGGATGCATAATTGAAGACTTGCAATTCAATAGGATCTATCCTACAATAGTGTACGTGCCAAATATAAGTTTGTTTGATAATCAACAAATTGTTACAACACACGAGGTCTTATAGAAATTGACAACATTATTCTGTCACACTTTTGCATGGCGGATAGATCAGGTTGCATGAATTAACTACTTTTTGAACTGCACGAATTGCAATTCTCTAATTATTATAGTGCAAATTAAACTACAATTACGAGAATACTTTGGCCATCTGCCAAAACCTCACATTATACACTAATTAGTCGAGATAGGGCGCCTCGAAATTTGTAGGCAATTCAACATGGAATGTCCCAAGAATGTTACCAGAAAACTGCCGCAAAACGATGACTTAAATTCAAGCACAAGCCCTGGCCACACTCCCGGTTATATTAACTGACACTTAACGTAAGAAGGAATGGAAACTCACTTACCTTGGTGACAATAAAGTCGACTATTTGTCTAAAGGATAGGAAAAGCCCTACACTTCCAGTCAAGAACAGTATTCCGAGGAAGCCCAAGACGCCTGTAATAAAGAGAGAAGTGCTTGGCTTCTTGTATCTGGCGTGCATACTGAGGACAGTCATGGGATTGTAGCGGCCGTTCCTCCCCTGAGGATCGCCGCTGATGATGGAGTACAGGGCCTGCACCGAGCGATCTCGCATGATCACCATTTTGGATCAGTTATTTGAGGTCACGATTTTAAAAAAGTGGCGTTTAAAAGCGTAAAACTAGGCTAAAAACGTTCTGTTCGTCAAAGCGGAACACCAGAGTTTAAAGCAGGTTGCTGTAGCACACACACAAGGATGTTACGGTTGCAACCTAAAAGTTTTTCTCGTTCTAGGTCAAACTCGGAATGCAGCTAGCAGTGGGACGATATCACAATCCTCGCAGAAGAAGAAGAGTCAACAACTTGTTGCTTCAATGTGGAGCGACACCGCCACGACCAGCAGTGTCTTGGAAGACATTTGAAGAAGTTGCAACACGGACAAAAGCTGGGGAACATCTATGTGGACAAGGCTGGCGTTCGCATAGGTAAACGTACCAGGACTGCTGTGACTGGCAGCTTGCCCTACCATTTAAAAAGGTGCAAAAAAGCAACCCATGACCACTCGGTGACGTCGGCCGGAGTGTAACATTGACGCCACCTTTGCAAATAGATCAACATACGTAAACAAGGCAATCAAGTTGTCATTATGTAACACGCGCTTTTTTTTTTTTTTTGACAAAAAACAAAAATCCCTCGAAAATGCATGTACGCGCCCGCAACGAGAATCTCTACTCTGAAAAATCGTCCATTTGTCGTCATTCGACTACGTGGACTGGCAATTTTCTCAAAAAAAAAAAAAAAAAAAAATTTAAGCAACTACATGTTACCGGTTTTGATTGGCCTCAAACTTTCTCCCAAATCGCATTGAAAACTTTCAATTGGCGGTAATAATGCATAGGCGGCAGAGTTCAAATTGCATAACTATTTTGAGACACCGTGATGTTGAAATTGACACCGACTTAATCGGACTTCATGGTCGTTATTATCCAGATGAGTTTCATTCGGTGTCAAAGACAGTGGGGCGAGTGATTTAGTTACACGTTGAATTTAGCCAATGTCAAGAATTTTATGAATTTCACCCTGATTATTTTTTTTTGAACTTGTTTGCTGGATTTTAAACCACTAGCCACTTCATTAAAGTTGCATCTCCTTTTCTAAAGACTATAATTAAAGAGTTTCACTGCAAAAGGCTGGTAATAATTCGGTGGAATCATAATGCACGGAGTGATCATAAAATTCCTTACCTGTCAACATATTTTAAAAAGAGGTTAATTACAACAACTCCCTAGCTTTTCATTACATGTACATGTACATGCACATGATTCGCTAGGAAATGCACGTTCGTAACGAACTTTCGTTTTTCAAAAACTCCATATTATTTCAATTTTTGATCATCATTGATTGTTATCATCAATGTCAGTGTCATCATTGTTATCATTACCAATTTACAAGATTGTTTTTTCCTAACATCAAAGAACATACTGTAATCTCAGCTGTTTTTCAAATTTGGTGGTGACACTTGGGATATTCTCAGAAGACAAAACTGAGGAAGCCTGCACGAAAACATGAGGAACCTGCAAAATATATCACTACAGTGTTACATGAGTCATATCTTGCTTTTGTTCGCCATCAAGAACGAATTACCATGATGTGCCAGAAAGTATCTGAAATTTATTAAATACACGTATTTTGCGTCACATTAAACGTATACTGAAACCAAACCACGTTGCAAATAACATCGTACGTTGTAATGCTTTCCTACTTATGCAGAAACAATAACTTCTCATCTCTCATCAATTTTGTTACGATCGCCCGGGTGGAAAAATGTAATAGGGCCATGTATGGGATTATATATGTCATATATGCCCATGTATGTGCCAGGTATATGGCCATATATGGGGTCTTGAATGCCATATATGTCCATGTATGGCTACACATAAGACCATTTTTGAGTCATATATACATATTTTAAAGAGATTGAAAACGGCCATTTTTACTGTTTAATACAGATGTATTTTGCTAATCATAAAATTTTGAATGTCATATTATTATGATAAAATATCAAGATGCGCATTTCAATAAAGTGTAATAAATTTATTGCAGCTCAATTATTTAATGTTTTATATTTTACATATTTATTTCATGAATTTGGAGGAACGCAAACATAATTATTTACCTTCATTTATACATAGCAATCACTGATTCCCTAGTCTCAACAATCTCTGGCATGTGAGGCAATTTTGTAGTTGTCTCAATGATACAAACAAGTATTATTACTGCATTGTTTGACAGGTATGCATAACATATGATTGAACCAAATAATGTCTCAGCAATGCCACTTACGAACATTATTGTATGGCTGTTAGTGGTGTCCTCCCATTAATAATGCTCAGAAGTTAAAATCATGTTCATTGACTTAAAAAATGCCCTTGAAAATAAGTATTTCCTCATAGGTCAGTTTAGCAACAACTTAAATCGGTGGACTTACATGGGCGTGTACGTGCATATATGCCATATACATGTATATGACTATGTAAGGTCATATATGGCCATACATGTCCAATTTCTGATATAACCATACATGTCTCAGCCATATATGATTCCATACATTGCCATGTATGGCTATATATGGTCATACATGGCCATACATGTCCCAGCCATATATGATTCCATACATGGCCCTATTAACTTTTTCCACCCGGGCGGTACTCTAAAATGAAGTCTAGATTGATCAGTGATCCCACACATTAATATTACGAAGTTTTAAATTGTATCAATTCGTCCATTGTGACAGAGAATATCTATTTTAAATATTTTATGACTCAACACTAAACCCTTTAGGTGTCATTGAGGATGTTAACAGTAATTGTATTAGGCCTACTTCACATGTCCCCTTAAAAACAACTAAAATGTGTGTTTACACAGAGGCCTTCAAGTCGTTTAACAATAAATATCTGCCACGTTTATGGTAATAATTTAACAGAGAGTTGTGATGTAATGCTCTTAAACTGAAGCGAAATTGATTTGCTGATGAATCACCTGAATTTGAAAAGGCTGTTCCGGGCCATCTTCCCTGCCTTCGAGCAGTGAAGATTTGCCATCATTTGCCAGGATAACTTAAATTCATTGAAAACCACCGTGTAAAACTTATTAAAATCAGCCGAAGAGCAATTTCATAGACGGCGGTTATTATACAGTAGAACCGTTTGGCAATACATTTTTTCAAAAAATTATTGTCGAGTCTGAAATGATGGTGCAAATAAAAGGCGCCTATATACTGTATGCATTTTTGCTATTCTTTGTTAATGGCCACATAACATTTCTCAAACTATGTGCGAGCTGATTTCGGTTGGGCCTCGAAAAATGTTCGAAATGTAAAAATTATGACCCAGAAAAATACAGTAGAAATCGTCTATAATGACAAAAGAGGTTATTTGCTGCGACCAAACGTCCCATCAAAGTTTGCTTTTATTATATATGATAAAAAAATTGGTTATGATAACGGTTACGATAGGTTATAGTGACGGAACCGTGTATTATGACGGATTAATTATCATAATCCAGTTTTGGATATCGGAAATAGCGACCAACTGAATAGGTTGCCATTAGGGGTTAACCATTGTATGGTGCATGTTTCGGAGGTGGGCTTTAACAAATAGGGAAAGGGGAGGAAAATATGCATGCATACATACATACATTACTGTACATCCATACTTAAGCATTTATTATCAGGAATATGGGAGTATCAGTTATCGCGACTATCAGTTATAACGACCAAATCTTAGGTTTTGGATGTCGTTATAAACGATTTCTACTGCATAATGAACAAAACATGCAGGAAGTGGTATTTGCGTATCTTTTTTGCACCAAATTGTAAAGGTAAATTCAAAGGTATAATTTCAAAATTATTTTAAAATATTTTTTTTCACATTTTGGGAATTTTCCCATCATCCTTTAGTGAACTGACATTAAGCCAATATGATACTGTAATACGATGTCGTAAAATGCTACGGTCACAAGAGAGTAGGCAATGAATTTGTAGGATTAATTATGTAGTTTATGCAAAGTGTCATACGGTCACCAGCATCACGATTGTTGAAAAGTTATGGCTTTGAAAGTTTAGTTGCGTCAATTTTTACGAAGGCTGGTCACACTGATCACGTGTTGAACTGGTGCTCTTGGCTTGAAAATATTAAATCAAATGAAAACCGAATGAGTGCTAGTTATTTGGCATACTACAATCATTTAAGCGATATTAATGTCTGAAATCGAGCTATTCTTGGCACCGTGCTATGAGCGACCTTGGATGGTTCTTCGATGCTTAGTATTTTAGTAAAAGCTAATTCACATACATGTAACTCCATAGAAACATTTTTGATGAAAATGTACATGTATGCCTTTCTGCTTTATCGCTTGTCTGAGGATGGGCAAATGTGGGGAGAAAGTGGCAAATGATTTATTGTCAACGTTGAGCAGAGATGGCGTAGACAATCTTGGTGTAACTATGACTAATCGTAAATATATTTTTATAGAGCAACTGTATAATATAAAAACAAACTAATAATAACATCTCAAATCGGGATAAATAGACCAGAACAACAAGCCAAGACAACATGTAAATCAAAATAGTTCCATCATGTTTTCATGCTATTTTTCGATTGGTTCGACCAATTTCGAAAGGCAAGTGTCTGGCCTTCAAAATGGCAATGTTGTTTTTAAGTCTTAATTACAATGGAAATTACAAGTTTTTTTATCTCCTTATAGGCATTCCCAATTTAAACCTATGCATGCAAACATGCATAATGCCCTATATTAAACAGGACAGATAAGCAATGATCGTATTTATTGTAAACAAAAACATTGCCTTTGCTATAGATAATAAAAATAATAAAATCCGCAAATGGATATAATGTACATGTACACTATAACAACAAGTCTGTATTTGCTCGACGGGATAGTCAACTTATTATGCACTGTGCGTCATCTCAAAATTGAACTTGACAGATATTCGCAAGGCAAAAGTTATCATTTTAATAATGATAACTTTTCTTAACGATTATAAGGATAATGTTGCATTTTCGTTTCAATTTACGTAACATTATTTTAACACCAGTTGGAAAATTCAATATTATTATCTTCAATGATATCTTTTCAATTTTTTTAAACCATTTTATAAAAAATAACGTCAAGATTGCCACATGACGGACATCCAAGGTTGCTTCAAAAACAAAGACGGGTAAATTCGTTAACAACAACTATACCTTATATTCATGTAGAAGAATTGAGAAGCTGAGAAATGCTTCTCACTATTATTCCCTATTTGTTCCACGTGCAAAGTGCAATATGAGTTCATACATACAGTACAGCATGTTAAGGGGCGTCCACACTACATGTATAATATAACACGTTTTGTTATAGAATATACAATATGTATAACCTTTTACTATGCTGGAGTATAATCGCTTTGAGTTTTTGAGAAAACGAGTGATTTGTAAATTCATTGTGTATCTTTTAAGGGGATTTCATTATTTTAACATGTAATTGATGGAGTGCATTGTTGCAATACAACTATAGGTAAAATTTTGTAATGTATACAAAATGATGTAATATTTTGAAATATGCCACTATTGTTTAATTTATGTGGATATATAATTTGCTATCTTATACGGAACTCACTTGATTCTTCCAAGTTGACAATACTGGCATAATATGGTGGAGTTGTGCCAGTGTTACCGCTATAACCATTCCAAGACGTGCTAAATGCAATAGTAACACTAGCGCCATCAAGCAGGATTTATATGGACTATTCGAACGCATTTTTGTAATTGTGTGAAAGCAGCCGGTGAACGATATGATGTTACACAACAAATTTGTAATATGACAATGTTTTGTTATACAGTATGTCTTAGTGTGGACGCGCAATTACCGGATCAATTTTCAACATTGTTCAACAACAAACATTAGGGGATGTTCCAAAAAAAAATTGTTAAAAGCACTAGATTTTTGTAGAAAAACGACAGATAAATGAATAATACAGGTGGCCCTTAGTTGTGGTTTAAATTGATGACAAACAATGTGGCAAACAAGAAAGTGTAGAAATTGTTGCCTAGAGATTTCAGATCATTCAAACATGTAAAGGATGAGGCCAATTAAGTTTACATCCAGATTTAGAAAGTTTTTTTTAAAATTCCTCTTAGAATTTTTAAATTGTGCGTAAAACCTACTGTAGATATAGCAGCCAAAATTTCTATCAATGCAGCCATACATGTATAAACGATGTCACCTGACAGATCGTTTTTTACTAGGTTTACTCAATAAACGTCTTGATATAATGTACATGTATACGCTCGTAGTTTTTGTTTCTATTGGCAAAGCAAACAGCTAGGTCACAAGACGAATACAAAATCAAGATCACAGGGCCTTTTTCAACATGATTATTTTTAAAATGTCCAGCACTCCTCTGATACCCTGAAGGAAGCTAATGATTTTAAAATTTGGCTTTTCAAATTATATGTACACCTTTCTCTCTTAAGCAATATATTTCGAGAAATTATGATGCGTTTCACCTTCATGTAAACTTCGAGCACGTGGAATCTACACCTGAATTTCTTTGCTTTGTCATAGGAGTTTACTATTTGCATAGAAAACGAACTTTTTTGTATAGAACAATCAAGGTCGCACTTTTATAACACACTTGTTGGTCGGTAACATATTTTCCTGATAAAATAAATAACTATTAGGAATATAGCGCTCAATACCATCTCACTACTATTAAGTCTACACAGTCGAGCCCATTCGTCTTGTTTTTTGCACGCCATTATAGGTTGGACTTCTCTTCCACAGCATAGCGTTAAGCAATACAATAAATTTAATTTCATAATGACGAATTGTTACGTATACACTGTAGTATACCCTAAAGCGATGGTATTCCCACTCCAACCATGAACGGTATTCACTTACTGTAAGCAGGGTAATGAGTTGAATTAAACTTAATCGCCATAAGGAAATTAGTAAAATTTATCCAGAAATGAGTACGGTACGTTTATGCATCGCTTAAAATGCAAAAATAGGTTCCGAACATTATCATCTCTTTCTTTGCCACCATAAGCACAATTGAACTTGTTTACTGTATTTCTATTACTGACTATCAGTCACTTTACTGTCACCGTGACAGTTTCCTCAATTAAATATCTTAAAATAGTAACAAATTAAAACTGCAATTAACGCCATTTAAAATACACTTAATTGTATAATAATCCTTCAAATTTATTCTATCAAATAGCAGAATCAATATTCAAAGTGTATCCTTTAAATGGCAGGAATTAGCCAAAACAAGCACGTTTTTCATCCTGTTGAACAACCGCTGACAAACAACTAATTGGATTTCCACTCCAAACAAAGTAATTGCTGAAGAACATATTTAAGTATAAACTAGATTAAAAATACGGAAAATTCCGACTATACCTGTGACCTACACTTGAGGACTGACCTCCAGAGTAGTTCATCACAGATATTTTGATTAGTTGATCAAACGCCATTGAAAATTAAGCAATTGATTTTAAAAAACCTACATGATGTGCGACTGCAAAAATAGAAGATAATGAAGACAACAATAACAATAAGGGTACTAAGACGCAGTTACTTTGCATTGGTAAAATGATATGAAAAAAGCAATGCCCTAATAATTCGTTTTATAATTGCTTCGATAAAAGTAATGAACTTGAATCGATTAATTTTCTCTAGCAAATTCTCGTTTCGCCTTTTCTCACGAGACCATATAACTGTTAACTATGCAAATTCGCTGCTTCTATTCGGGTACGCCTATTAAGATGACTTGCTATTAGTGGAGTTTCAAAATTAGCAAGGAAATTCCAATCAACTGTCAAATCGATGGCTCAGCATCCTTAAAGTGTGCGCCAAGAGTGTGAAAGCCTGTTCAAATTGTGAAAACGTCGGGAAGAAGTTCTTGTCTAGTGCGAACTAATTCAAGTCAATACTTTTTGCCCCTTTCCTTGTTTGACCTACTGAAACAATAACACTTGTTTTGCTTCCCTATATTCTCGAGTCGCAAGAGAGTACCAAAATGCAGTGGCATGTTTTTTTGGTCATCACTAGATCGCATCAAGGACATGTTGAAGCACGATTCAACAAACGAATTATAACCAGGTTAAATTGAAAACTAATAGGAAATTTCCATCCATAACTCAGGGTTTTGTGCATGTAGCGGCCGATTACTTTCAATTCAACAGAACGAGTTCACAAGGAACAAACCTCATCCATAGAGCAGACAAATGGCGGAAAAACGGCTCCTTAAAAATCTTTCTCAAGATGGAGTACAATTGTATGTTTACCAAAGAGAATGTTTCGAGGGGATGCTCCCATCTCAACTTCCATGGAAATGGTGGAAAAAAATTGTTATATAACCATCAAAGTCAGGAAACCATTTTACCTGGTGTTGCATCAGACCATGCAACTACAGTTGGTATGGATGGACTCTATAGAACAAGATGGCTTCTGTATGGCAAAAGGAAGTCACAAGCATTTGAATCGAATGACCTTAGTATGAGGAAAAATCAGTTTGACTTTGAAAATCTGATGATATTAGCAGATTGACACGACCTTTTGCAACTTTCTAATTAAAAGAATCTCAGTGTCAATAAAAACTGGAAAAATATATTAGTCTGCTACGAGTCTGGTACAGGTAATTCAAAAGATTCAGCACTTACATGTACATGTGGAATCACGCGATATTCACTACGGCTACTACCAGCTGGAAGCATCATCAAATTAAGTTTAATAACAAAACCTTTCCAAGTTTCCATGTACACGTGGCAACGCCAGCGATAACATTCTACAAAACGATGATTCTGCAGCTACAGTTGCTATTGGATAAATCTCAACAAAACCGGGTAATTGTAGCTAGCCGCATGCTGCAAAACCACGTTTGGATTTGAAAACCTTCAAAAATAACCTTGCAACGCAAATTAAATGCTACTTCTTCCAATCATGCGAAGAGAACGTACCAAAAAATAAACCAAATTCGACAAAAATCCTTTTGAGCTCAATGGTTTAAACAACCATATTACACGTGTATAGTGTATTTGTTTCCTTTTTTCATGCATTCGAAACAGCCTGGTCCCAACGTGACCAGGGTTAAGCGACACCCACTGTAGTTACAAGTGCATTATATTAAATTTAAGGCAAGATGGCTCATGAAATAGCGACAGAAATGAACTGGAAACACACTGGAACACAATAACAATACAAGTTGGATTATTCTTATACCGTTATGTATATGCAATGAATTCGTTCCTTTGATAAACTGATTTTCGGCTAACACTCGATAATTGAACACTTATCTGTTTGGCATTGATATTTTCATAAGTTAAAAAATTTAAATTTTCTAGGAGGAGCGTTTGAGTATAGTAGCGTTTTATATTATACTTTGTATAAAAAGCATCCACGTCAGGAATATTAGATTAAAATCTAACCCCTCAGACTCAAGCTCACCCTCAAATAATTGCCATAACCAGTACCAACTGATTAATCCACAATGTAAAATTGTAATCTTTGATCTTTGGTGTAAGACAATCAATTGATATTCAAATTGTGTAGTTATAAATACACGAGGCTCATAAAGGGGCTATAAGTATGCTCATAAACCTGATTGATATCAAGGCTTGCGGGAAAATGATTTTCTGCACAAAAAACCTTTATTACGTGAATTTAGAAAGCCATTGCATCAATTTATATAAGTAGAGCTGACCCTATTAGCAAAACTGCAATACATGGTGGTACACAATGTCGTGGGAAAATAGAAATCGTTCTTTGGACAAATTTTCATGACTAAGTATCAGCTGATATTATATAATAATGTTAATTTAAAAAACGCGCCTGTGCACTAACGTGATGAACTTGACTTGAGTAGAGTTGTCATTACCATCCAGCTGGTCTAGGTTTAACCAGTGGTATGACTGGCAATATTGTCATAAAACTAGTGGGAATAATGGCATCCATGAAAGGTGGCATCACTTATAAGGTGCTAGGTATATAGCCGAATTACCGATTATTCGTAAGCAGCAAAAGCAGGTATTTCCTAAACAATATTCATAACCTTTCTCTGCGAAAGTAATTGTTTTCAAAATCAGAAGAAAAAAAATAACCAATTTCTTGTTGTTGCTTAGACGTAACGTATATTATCCGCATTAGAATGCAATCCTTCCGTATGACTTTTATTAGAGAACAGGTTAAATACATGTAGCATCCATGAGTAAATAAAAATAATTTACAACCAGTGTTCGGCCTACACAAGCCACCCACTATCATGTCGTATACACATGTTCCGTAGTGATATTGAAAGATATGGCTACCAATTTATAACTCAACCTAGCCTAGGCCTATTTAATGTTATAAACTTGATTGCTTATATCGACCTAAAAAAATAGTCAAGACATTTTCAATTATAAACGTAAACAAACGAAACTACCTCATCAATTCTGCAAGACTAGGTTGATAATGTAATTTTGGGATACACTTCGGATTATGTCCGACTCACGGTCATTCCAATAAACTTTCAAACACCACGTACGGCTTAGGTTATACTAGCTCTAGTGCAATGAACACGATATATGCATTTATTTTTTAAGATTGAAATATGATAAACAAAATGGATACTTATTATTTATTAATTAATCATCGGCCTAATGGCTCTGCCTTGGATAGTGAAAAACGTTTAAATCTTCGAAATTCTAAAGAAACATGAGCGTTTTATCTCGGTGGTAATTACTTGGATCACTGCATAGGACAACGATTATAAGTGAATTCAATTTTCTACCTATCAATCATCTTCCAAATAAGCGTAAGAAATATCACTTATCATAATTACCACTTAAACATTCATAGTGTGAAATGCTTGTTAAATTTACATGTTCATGTCTATGTATTTTTTACAATTCTTGGAATCTGAAACCGATACCCTTTTAGGAAAAAAGGTAAAGGGAGAGTCAGCCAAGTTAATTGTATACTGTGTTAAAACGCCTGATCGCAACAATTAATATGCATTTAGGGGCGAAGTGACAGCATTTATTATTCCAAGTTGTAATTAATTTAGACAGGTTTACTTGACATTGGCCCTATTATATCTATTAAGTTGTTAAAAAAACTTAGTTGATTTGCGTCATTAACTGCATTCAGGGTCACGCCATCGTTAACTTTTTTCTCTCAATAAATGACAACGCTTCTCTCTCCAAAAACGTAACGCTAGTGAAATCAGACTACAATGTACATTTCAATCATTTTTAACGCAAACAGTCAAAACCATACGTAACGCGGCCTAGTGAAGTGGAAAGTGCACTATAGGCACATATGACAAAGGTCCTGTTTTTAATAGTGATTGTAGCCGTATTATAACCCCATATCCCTGGCATAAAGATGTTTTTAATGATTGTTTTACAAAAGCCTCTGTAAAATTTACCATTAACACTATTCTGGCATTTTCAAAAGGAAGATACTCTTTTGTTTCTGTTTCAAATTTTTCTTTTCTGAACACAAGAGAATAATAAATTCATTCATTCAGTCATTCATTCATTCAAGATTGTGTAATTAACTTGAACTTTAGCATTCGAACTTGCAATGAGTTTTTTGAAAAGTAAGCTTTTCTTTTCAAATAGAAAAACGGAGAAGCGATATTAAAGTTACCAGCAATTAAACATGGGCTTTATAACTCAATTAGAGGTATTTTCCAAGAAAAGGAAAGGAGCAAGGAAAGTGGAAAATGGAAAAACAAATTGAACTATGTTGAAAATATTTAAAATACTTGAATAGTAGAGTGGCTAACATACAATTTGATGATTATTTCTAACGTTCACAAGTTTAATATACAGTAGTGTATCTTTATAATGGTTCGATATACATTTACTACCAAAATACGCTTTGTCATGTCTAGATCAGAAGGGATTCCCTGTTTATGTTTGTCAAAATTGACACTAACCATAAAACTGAAACATACAATTGACTTGTCTAACCCTACTTTACAAACATGGAAAATAAACTATACGGGGAAATCCCTGTGCACTGGTTTTGGCATTCACACTACATAAAGTATATTGAACAAAGTATTTTAAGCTTCATTTGACAAGCAATAACAAGTGATCTACAGTTTTTATACTATATGCATTTAGCAAATACAGTGTATGCATGATTTGAGAGGAAATGCAGTTGTACTTGCAAAACCGAACTGCATGTAATTAGCGCTTTCTCCACGAATTACTTCATCCTCACCTTCACTGGCTTTACCTTTACAATTTACGAAAAATACGAATAGTAAAACTGCATTATATTGCATACCTAATAAAATTTACCATTTAGTACCATAGTTCTGATAAAAAAAAATAGGAATCAGCAGATTTACATTTTTTGGCATTCTGATTAAAACAAGTTTTGTTCACTTTCCAACTGTATTTTTCGTTCCCGCACACATTTTGAACATAAATGCGTTTCTATACTGTTATTTTATAATGGAAAACTTCAAGAACTGAATGTTGAATTTGACATTTTACTTGAGGAATATATTAGGCAATTAACCATAAGGAAAGTAACTTTGTCGTTCGTACACCCAATTTTAAGTAAATACATGTATGTTTCGTTTATCCCAATCGTGTTACAATTCATAGATATTATTGATACAGAACGAATCCGTAACATCCTTGTGTGAGGCGGTTGTAGTAGTTGCTAATCAAAATATTAACATCAAAATACGGGGGTGTTAACAAATAATAATTAATAGGTGTAGGAAACACAGGACATGAAATGTTCCTTTCCAGTAATTTCCAATCCACATCCTGGAATTTAACTACTCCTTACTCATCACGGAATAAGGCATCCATTGGATTTACACATAAGTGAAAGATGATGTCATTTCGACAATGCTAATTTTGGAAAAATTCTAATATTGACTTAGCAGCAACAAAATGTTTATGCTACACTATTTTGATCATATAGAAAGTAAGAAGAGGAAGATTACCTGTACAGCAATAAATCCTTTTTATGCCACATTTTACTGTAACAAAGAAACAAGGTATAGTTTATAATGCATCGCTTAAGTACATGTACAGTAAGAACAATCCATCTTATAAATACCATCTAGCAAATGCACAAAAATAATTACGAATTTGACACGCAACTAATGCATAGCCACACTATATTTAAATTGCATGAAATCAATGTGGTGATTGATGAATTTACGAGGGTTGGATCGTAAATAGCAGCAACACATTTGTAGAATCACAGTGAGATGCAATCTCAAGCCTACATGTCTACATGTTAAAACTATCTATATGCAATCTGAATCGAGTTTTAACGTGCTTGGTTGGAGATGTCTAGAATTAAACCACCCCCTAACCGATTCACAAATCAAGATTAAAGTATAATACAGCCAAGTAAAGGTAGGTAAAACAAGTTTATAGGTAAAACAGCTGTATGTATGGCTTACTTATATGAAGATATCTCTAAATATGCATGTAAACAACGTTTCGAGCGGTTCGATCGCGCGAATATGCATGTCAGTAACGATTGAAAAATATTCATTATGCTATCGTTACCATTACACCTGTGTTTCGCATTTTTCCTAAATTCTTGGATATACATGTACAATGCAACAGATAAGACACTGCTCCAAATGTATGCATAACCCTAACTGGCTAGTACATGTACAGTATACATGTATAAGAGTAATAAATGTTTATATATTGACCCTGTGTATTGTGTTTTGTTAAACCTAACCTAACCTATAAATCAATTTACAAATGCAACTTATTTAACCGACCGATCGCTAGGCAATCAATGCCAGCTTACAAGCCGTTAGGAGAAGCAAATTTTCTCATAAAGTAGATGGGTGAGCAGGGTCTAATCTATAAAACAGTTAAATTCTTCAAATCATACACCGTATATTCGACACATGCCACGGGGGGAAATCGTTTTACGCAATTCAATAATGGCATTGAAATTACACGATAATGAGTAACATGATTCACTAAAATATCTAATAAGTTCTCGACTTCGTGATTATTAATGATCCATTGACGACGCAAGGTCATCGAAATGTTCACCGCTATTAACCAGTACTTACAAAATAAAATATAATTTTATTTAATTGCTGTTATCGACAAATACTGTATTCATTTCATTTTTCCCTACAAACGCTTACAATACAGTCCATGAAATATCATGGGAATACTGTGGTGTCCGTCCATGGCATGGTAAAGAGCAAAGTCCAACGAAATTTAAACCCTTACTTTGCATCTAGTAATCAGAGTATCTCAAGATAAGGCATTATTAAGAAAGTAGCTTATACTTAATATCAATGATCCATTTTGGTCAGGAATTTCCAGTGTGTGTGCTGACTTGCAGCCAAAGGTGAAAATTGGATTTGTTGCAAGGACTCAAAAAAGTTTTTGTTAATAAGGAAAATTCGCGGAACATTTTTTATTTTGCGTCAGCTGTAGATACAGTATATGTAAAAAGAGGCAGATTTGGTTAATGAGAAAAAGCTTCGTCATTAAATCAATAAGGAAATTCCAACTTTTCATGGAAATAGCAGCCGTTTTTATAATACTAGATCATTTCAGACCACGGTCTTAGTTACACTTGCTGCAATCTATCGATCGAATGTTAATTAGTATTACAATAAGAAAGTCAATTTTCTGATGTTGCCTTTATTCCTTTCAAAATAACCCTTTAGAAATTAGTCCGAAATTGAACAAATATTTAAGTAAAAATCCAATATTGCGACATAAGAAGGTTGGAATGAAACCTGGCGGTATACCAATTTGGTTAACGTTGTATACAATAAAACGCACGCTTATCGTGATTATTTGAAAGGGTCAAGAGTTACGTTGAGTTTACGTTGCGTCCAAACGGTAGACGTGGCTATCAGTTTACATGTACATGTACATGTATATTGTGAATCATTTATGAAAAGCATGAAAACAATGTCATTGGAAAAGTTTTGGATTGAAATATGGGCTATTTGTATGGGGATTATTAGGGAATGTTTCGACATGACTATGAAGAGAGCAACTGGTGTTTGGATTGGAAAGAAAATAACGTTAACGTTCGTATTGTGTTAAGATGGAATGGAAATTAAAATAACTTCTGAACAAACAGAGTTTTGTAATTTGCAAATTGAAGTGGTACCGGTATACAGTATTCTATATCTGAAAATTGGACAGTGACATTGGCCAGAAAGCTAAGCAAATAGGATCACAATTGTTACTTGAAAGCTTTAACCCAGCTTAAACTAAACTCCATTACACTCCTGTTCACTAGAGATATGTCAGTTTACATGACTTGCCCTAAAGTCTGCACTATACGAAGTAATACAAAAAACTATTAATGCTCGTTCTATCCCCTCCTCCTATAGTTGTTGGTAATGGCGTCCGTTTCGGGGGGTTGGGAACTTTTCTGTATCAGATTTTAGATTTACAACAAGCAATCAATAAGCAGGACATCATGTGAACGTTGGTCTCATGTCGTCTTTTTAACTTGTTTAAGATTGGTTTGAGGTACTCAAACAACCCCCCATAAAGATTCTTAAATCAGGTATACACAATCGAGCAAAGGTATGTAAACAGATTTACGCACAAGACTTACTTAAAGTCTGCATGCATAGAAACATTATCAAGCATATACATGTATGTAGTGTTCCTTTTGGATAGAAGCCACAACAATATTAGCCGCATTGTATATTTGACCATCTCCATCTCCATTGCACGTGTTTTCTGAGTGTTTTCAGTTCAAATAAATTTCAAGTTGAAAATCTCTGTCCATATGGACGCGCATGGAGGGAATGGATAAAGTTGCTGTGGAAATCGTATTGATAGATTAACCAATAGCATGACAAGAAGCAGAGAAAAACAAATGTTTCAAGTTTCAACATCAGTTAATATACCGTAATGCATGCAAGCAAGCTTAAATGCTGTACGTATTTCTGTTGACACGTTGCCCAGTCAAAACCACTGCAAATTGCCGTGCTTCATTCACTTAATGACCATTGCTCGGCGCTTATATCAAACTTCAACATTCGAACTTTCGTTGTCTTCATCATATCGTTTCACGTAAAGTGACGATCGTGTTTTTCAAAGTGACAACCCAGCATGAGTGGCATGCAAATTACCTTGTATAAAGTAAATGGAAATGCAATAGCACCTCTGGAGCGCCACTCTGCTCTTCAGTGTGAAAGTTCAATGGAAAACAGCATTTAATTGGCAATAAAGAGGACAATCAACATAGAAGTTTAGAGAATAAAAAGCTTCTTGAATTTCACATGAATTCATGCGCAGTCATCTAACTCCCACATTGACTTGCAGTTTGACCTCAGCGAGCAGAATCTCAGAATTTTGAAAATTCCAGCATAAACCCTGTTGTATACAGGATTCAGCCAAAAAAAAAAGAAAAGAAGCCAACATGCCTTTTTCACTGTTAAAGTCCATCATTTGTCATTCCTTTCGCCTGCAGAGTACATATCAGTCCCGTCATTATAACATCTTGGCCTAAAATGTGTCATTGGGGAGAAGCTAGGGACCCATGAGAATAGAGGTCCCTAGACATCATGCCAATGAACTTTGTCGTATTAGATTCACCAAAGATAAAAGTTCAAAACCTACAATATAATGAAATGACATTATAATAGAAAGAGAATGAGTCCAAGTATACCAAACCAAATGATTAGTAACGACTTCGTCAAACCACATTTTTCTACTTAAAATGTAAGTCCATGGTGTATACATGTATGTGCTTATATTACCATTAAATTTCTCTTCCATTGGTAACAGAAAACTTATATTAAAAACAAATGTTAACTGTATTATGTATAGTCAACCAGCAGTACCACATTCAACTTAAAACTATTCCAAACTTACAAATCGAATTCTATAGTCAAATGGTATTAATGGTAGGCTTACACCTTCAACTGACTGACAAGTGTACTGTTAGAATACTATAAAAATAACTATATAAATACTATAAGTATGAAATTCACAATGGCTGCGTATCCGAATACTTAAACGCATTGACTCAAATTAAAATGTCCTTTTCTTCTCCATAAAGAAGGCAGTTTACAGCAACTTTTCATTCAGGCCTTATCGGGGCATTTTGTATGATTACAACAAGTACTGTATTATCTAAAAAGTATAAACTTTAATACCCTACCATTTCGTTTATGCAATCGCCTTCCTGCGTGATAATCCGCTGGTGCAGGTATAGAAACAACATTTTCCTTACCCAAAGAGCACATAAAATGCCTAAAAAACTTATTATTGTTAACCTCCATGTCACACTATGTATCCTTGCAAGATGGCCGTCTCGCGCTCGTTTTATATTTTAAACGTATGACTGCACACATAAATGCAGACTTAATTTCCACTTATGTCACATCAACGGAGGTGTATTTGCAGTCAGGATACCAGTGTCGACGTATCCGTTGCAAATGCACTCATGAAACATGTATCACAGTGTACGCTGTCATCTACCATTAACGGCCGCCAGAGCACATCGACTACAGACAGTCCAGCCAGCTTCCAAGTCCCATCATTCCTTATTTCCCAATGCGGTTCAAGTTAGGAACTAAGTTCACGGTAAGGGGATATATCTAAATTAACAGAAGGCCAAAGTTTTCCATGAAATGAACTTAATTGGGCATTTTCAAACAATCACTCGGTTCTCTCCGGAGTTTGCTGAGGTGACCAGGGTCATACTTCAAACTTTTATTCTTAAATTTCGATCGGACAACTCAGATTAACGGATCGTCATTATTAGACAAGTGTGGTAAGAAAATTCGAGACAAAAATAAATTTCGGTAATGGTTTTCTGTTCTCAGGCTCGAGACAAGTGACTGAACTTCTGTCTTGATGTGCAAGCATAACAACAACAACATGAGCTCATGAGACTAAAGACGGATCAAATAAACATGATTTGTTTTGTTGGGGCTAATTAAAAATTGTGTTTCTATGGAAGTAAATAGAGAAATTTCGAAGTATCTTTAGTGATATCCACAAGGTTCCCCTGGTTTATCTAACCTGCAGAAAAATTTCGAGCGTGAACATGGAGATACATGTACATTATATCATATAGAATTTTACACCACTAAATTACAGAGTTCAAGCGTTGAGTTCAAGGAATCAAAATAAATCTAGAAAACAAGAACTCTATAAAAATGATGTTATGGGCTCAAAGTAGTTTCAGGTTACGAACTAATAAATTGATGACTATAGTCGGCTCAACGAGAAATGACAAATTCTGACAGCCAGTCAGAGGGATTCCGCTTATTGATAGCTTTCTCC
>JAQFYZ010001080.1:0-27859 GCA_034695085.1 Cylindroiulus punctatus
GCACGGCTTGGATGGATCAATCGCAAACAGGCGATTGCATCCTATTGGTCATGGACATACGTCACAGTCCATTCTTTAAGCGAAAATATTATAGTGACAATTTCTGTAGACAGAAATACCTCTAACAATGCTGCTCGGTAACTTCACCAGTTCCAACCGCTAGGCAATCATTGTTCACTTACAAGTAATTAGGAGAGGTACACTTTCCAGAGTTGCCTATGGAGAAGCAGGGTTGTAGCTTGGTTTGTAGGACCTATAGAGTGGTGTTAAGTACCATGTCACTATGCCACGTCTGGACGATTTATTATAAAATGAACTTTGTAACTAATTTACCGAACATGCTTCTTTACAACTCCCAAAAGAAAACTACATGTATGCTCGTAATTTGCCATACATACAGTGATATTTTGAGTATTATGGTACGCAACTTTCAGAAAGTCAATTTCGTTCATTTCTCTAAATGTAATCCCAGTTATAACCGAATTATAATAGGGCAGCAGGTAAATGGAAAGGAAAGGCTGAAGCATTGATAATGCTCAAAGTTGTCACCAGATTCTTTGCAGTTCTAGACCGCATTTGGGGTGCATTCTCACTTCAACGTTCCCAAATTTTCTATCAAAAATGAAGCAATTTCTGTTTAATGCCCCATTATAATGAACTCGTTTTACACTTATTGTATTTTGCATTCACGAGACGCGCAAAGGAATCCAATTAATGGCAAAGTGTTCCATGATAACCAACTGGATATCTGGTAAGTGCCATAGGATGCAAATCTGGGGGACCAAGGGGGAAAACGGCGGAATTTCTGATAAATTTTCTCGATGGAGCTTGCCCCCTCGCCACTTTTATATCAAACATGATGGAACCATAAAATTGATCCCCAATTCAAAGGTGCAATTTAAAAGCACCAAATTAGCCTACGGGTGGCTGCGCCATGTCGCCATGGATGGCTCGCTCTGGCGCGCCAGTTCCTGCAGGTGGGCACATAGGAACCTACTTTGCATAATTATAACTATTAGCATACAATCCTAATTTCCGATTGAATGCAAATGTCCCTATTTACCACTTTAACCCCTTTTCAAAAATTAGAGAGCAATTAAATGTGCGAGAATAACGAGTGATTCTTTCGTCAATGTGCATTGAAACCTGTATAATTTTAATAAATCATATGCTTATTTTAAAATACGTTTCCATTTTTATTCCAACTATCGAGAGAGCATTTTCGAAGCAATTTGATTTTGTTTCCCTTCCCACATCTCATTTATTTAAACGATATTTGCGCGTCAGCTTCATGAAATCTAGCCAATAAACTAAAAGCGTGCATTTCACATCGCCACTGGATATGTCTAGACATTTTGTCAATTCATTTCGATTTACAGTATTATCAAAGTCGACGCTACCATAGCCAGCGGCAAGTAACTAACCAGCATTTCGCTTGATTTCAGACAAGAAATCAAAACCACAGAGAATTAAATTGGAGAAAAGTTTTTGTCAGCGTTTTTATGATAGATTTATTCCCTTTGTCTAACACTATGCAAGTTTCGCATCTAAGCGTATGATCAACACATGATTCACTTGCACAGTATGGTCGTGCTGGGAAACATTATTTCAAATGCACATGTAATAGCAAAACCATGCCATTTTGTTAAGTGTACCAAAGTGCAATTCCCCAAAGCTTGGCGCCATATCTCTGTAAATGAAAACCAAGTTGTGCAACCTACAGTTGTGTATTGCTGCTTATCACACGTTATGTCAGTGTATGAGACTGTGCACAAATGTGTCATCCGAATTTTGCAAGTTCCCTCCCTCCAGTAAATACATGTACATTAATTAGTTGAATAAATAATGAAATCACTATTTACAGAGTAAGATATATGTATAAAATGTAGACATCTCAACTTAATGCTCAAAACAGTTCAAATTTGGAGGTTTTGCTAGCCTGGGAGGATGCACTGCCCTTCGAGTCACTTCCACATTCTCCCTTTTCAGCAAAATCGCTGATCTGAACAGTTTCCAGCATTGCGTTTGAGTAAGATGCATGTAATAAACTGTAGGTGTTCATTTTAAACCCTACTCGTCTAGAATGTAAGAATGACCTGTCCTAGCAGTAACATTTAATCTTTTTGCTTTCAGTGTTTAAACTACCAAAAATTAACATAAAAACAATTTCCTTGTTTAGCTGTCCACCCGCCAGACAATCACTGACAGCCTACGAGCCGTTGGTAGAAGCCCACTTTCTCATTGCCTGCAGTATAGCACAGCAGGGCCATATTCCGAAGTACAGCTTCTTGTGAGCAATTGGATCAGCCCTAAGACGGGTCAAATATGCCTTCCATTTTCAATATTTACTTGCCCTCATCACAAGCGACCAGCAGTCTGATGCAGCCAAAACTTGATGCCAGAAAAGCGGTCTTTTTCAACAAAAGAGGGCTGTAATTAGTTTGCCTCCGAGCATGATTGAATTCCTGCAGGCCGGACATCTTGGCTATTTAATTTAACGTTTAGGAAGCATCTAGAGGGACTCTTGTAGCTATCGATTTTTGCAATCGAATTGCTGCGGCATCAGGTGTCCACCAATGCCCATGCAGCGACCTCAAAAAATTGCATGCACAAACACTAGCGGTAAACGTCAATACCAGAAAGCACTGTGTTCCAAAATGTAATCTGCGTGGGGTGCAAGGATTCAGGAAGCCACTATTTTTGGAAAGCAGTGCCACTGCCAGCCCTGCCATAAATGAGTTAACTACGGAGGATATCCGGGTACCGCACACAGCTCGGCCTTGTGGGGGAAACGGTATTCTGGCAGTTAATTTGGAAATGCCAGAAATTCTCCACATTCCAAAAGCTTGTCCTACATCTCTGGCGCACGTTGAACACTTGGAAAAATGATGGCAAGGTGGAAGAAACATTTTAAACAGCGAAGCATGCACTTGATCCCAACGCAATACACGACATGAAAAAATTGAGTTGAAAACACGGGGAATGGGGTGTTGGCAGTAATGGTTAACCAAATGTTCGCATTGCTGCATTATTAAAACATTGGGTCATTCAGATTTGCTAAAAATGTACATACATGTAAGACGAAAAATTTCCTGCTCCAAAGGTGCTATTTTTGAATCCTACTCGCCTACTAGATTAGACTGACACCTGTCCGTTGACTCAATTTAACCTCGTGTTCTTTGTTCCTACCTTAAAATTACAAATTTAGATTCTAAACTAACCTAAAAATCTAATTTCGTAGTTAGCTGCCCCTCACATTGGGCAATCACTGCCAGCCTCGAATTGGAGGGAATTCTGAAAATTCCCATAGAAACAATCATTATCATATTATGACATCCAGTCTCGCAATAACAACATACAAGTTTGTAGAACATCCATTGGTTATATAAAAACCAGAGATCCTCGCTGTTTTGAGTGAACGTTGCAAAGTGCTTCAATTATTTCAAATTCATTCGACAACGTTGTTCAGTAAAACTGTCTGTGAGCATCCTAGACGCGTTAGTTGCATGTTTTCTTATTTGCACTTCTTGCATTAAAATTGATCTGGTGCAGGTTTCCTTACATTAAACCAATCCTTTTTGAGTAGAACACTACTAGTTTTTTTAAGTGTCGAATGCGTGCAAATAGATATCGAGTCGAAGTATAGTACATTCGCAACTTGCTTTATCTATGATTATATTCAGCAGATGTTTTTACTGATATTTTCCCGATCCCACGCATCAGTCGAACAACATAAATAAATGCAGTTTTATATACACTGCATAAACAGTAGTCAATTTACAAGCAAAACTTCACGTGAAGTTTATGAAAATCAATGCACAATGCATGCCCCGCCATAAAATGCACTATATGAGAAGATGGGCTTCTCTTAATGGCTCGTAGGCTGGCAGTGATTGCCTAGCGGTTAGAAATGTTAAGTCAATGGTTAGTGTGCTCTTTCAGATGGAAGGCAAGTGATTAGATGAATGTTATTTGGTCGATTGGCGACTCCTTCCTTGAGTCCTTCAGATTTAGATCAGGTCAACAATAGTTTGGCACAGACGTTTGATGTTCATAGATCCGAGGCCATACCCAGCCTGAGACCAGGTAACAGAGGCGTGGTCAATTGACCCCTATTTCCGGGAGGAACCCGGGACCACCGCCCAATTAGCCAATTAATCGAAATTTGGTTAATAAAAACGCACCGGTGATTGCGCGGATATGCAACCACTTGATTTGGCCCATTTTCGGCGCCGGTTGCCTGGAAACCACGAATATAAAACAGGGCGGGTCCCTGGGTCCTCGTTACCCCTTTCGTTTCGTGTTAATTACCCCATAGCGGGCAGCTAATCGAGTTCCGAGCTCGTTTCGTGCAATCGAGCTTAATCGGCTGACGGAAAACTGCTTTTGGCGCTGGAACCAAGTTGTTTTCCCAAGACGAAGCTTGGCTTTGGAAAATAAATGCTAATTGATCAAATGATGCCTAATGTCCTTGCCAACTAAACGAGTTAGGGACAGGGACGGCGATGGCATCGGGGACCATTAAACGCCCTCAATGTCCACTTTTATTTAATCAGCGGTTAGCGAACGCATATTGCATCTTGAGAGAACGCTTTTGTAAAAAATAACTAAGAATGATGGTTAACGTAGGGCGACAATGTCAGCAGAATTCAGAGAATACACCATTGCCCATTGTAAGTTGCTAAGGGTGCAGACTCCATTTAGTGATAGAATATACTGTTAAAAGAAGTAAATCCGCTCCAATATTTATTTATAACTTTTCAAAAGTTATAAATAAATGTAGGAGCGGATCAAGTCGATGATATCGACCCTTCGCACTATCTGACATGTCTTCATTTTAGCACTGAAAATAAATTGCCAGCACTTATTTGAGATGGGTTAGTATACTTTCAAATGTAAATACACGTCAGATTTAAATTCACTGAAGAAATATAAGTCTGACGTCAAATTTCTGACTGATAGGAAACACAATGTTTACAAGCTAACTGTAACTAACCTTAAATAAAGCTCCCTTACACCAAGGCACTAGAGATGTGATTCCTGCACCAAACTGCAGTTGAGTGTTTAAGGGTACTTTTTTCTTGATTGACTTCGCGTACACTGTACTTGTTGGACACTCAAGTGTAAAAGCGATAAGAAATGGATTTTATAGATTAGTGCAATTAATTGTCTTCAATGCAAAATTGTAACACTCCGCAACAGACATTGAATAGCGATTACTGACATGGAGGAACGCCCTACTGGCCAACAACTTTGTTTAAAAAGCATGCAGGGCGGTCCAAAGCCCCCAATTACAACTGGCACAAGCTCGATCACATGCTGGCATAAATGTTTACAACATACGCATTAGAATACCGGTACTGTAAACTTGACGAAAGCATGTAATAATACTGTCTCGCTAGTCCAACAGATTTAAAAGACTGCTAAAAGCCCAGAATGACAAATGGAATGTTTACCAAAAGCATAATTGGCCAGGACTGCCATTTGCACTGGGAAACGCCTAACTGACCAAACGATTGACTAACATTGTCAAACAATGGCTAAAATGGGTTAGAAGGGCGAAGACATGAAGGTCTGCAGAATGCCACATTTTCTGAGTCGTCAAAATCATTCCAACCTTCCTGCAGAACATTTTTGCCAACAGCTTATTTTTTTCCTTTTTGAAGCCCAGCGTTCTTGTAGTATTGAGTAACATCTTGGCTATAACTTTTTTCCTTTCCTAAAACTCAGCTGCGCTTTAGATTGATGAGCAACAATTTGTCCAAGGAAACTCCATGTTCAGTTGTTCACTGATGGACAGGCGCCAATCTGGTTCATTGGCACATTCGCCAGCAACGAGTACTGTATGGTGTACTGGGTGGTGAACCATAACGGTGTTGGCCAAGGGATCATTATGCAATTGTGTTAACAAATTAACAATGCAAACGGAAGTATTGTCCATATGTTATAGTTAAGAAGTTGACATGGACGCCTAGTTTGGCTCTGGTCCACCCTGAACAAAAGCAAACGTAAACCAAGCGTGAATGTATAATAAAAACACTCATGGGCCGTCCATACCATCTGGGGCATACGGTCACTGATATCCTCAGCAAAACCATCATCATCTTATATAAAATTCAAACGGGCAAGGATACTTATGTAGAAGCTTGGGAGATGCAACGTCAAGCATGTACAACTCAATACAAATTGAGGTAATCACACTGTACATGTTTAATGAAATCTACATTACTGACCGACGATTCGACTAATAAATGACTGACGACAACAACGTTAACTTAAAAGTACATTTTTTTTCACGACTTCGTCGTTTTTTCCAAACTTTCATCATAGCTCTTAATGGTGACAGTTTAGAAATACAATGCACTTTTTTACGAAAAAAAAATCAAAAATTAATGTTTCCGTTACCTGCGACAGCTGTTGCTTTTGGAAGTTAAAAAACACTATAGGTCTAAAGTCAGGTTACCGGAAGACGTACAAGGGCAAACTGCCCCAGGTCATGTGAGAGCACCTGCTCAGGTGATTATTCACCGCCCCCCTTACATCCTTTGGGATACCCTTCCTGTGGCCCCCATTTAGGGGAGAGAATCTGTTCCGCAAGGTAATGAATGGGGACCTTACACCGTGAGAAACTACCTGGTGATGACGTCGTGGAAGTCTGCAAATTCGAAGTCACTTAACCGTATTGAGACACTATGTAACACATGTGTACACTGTAATACGCACGGTTTACTGGCTACTAAATATCCATTTCCAACCGAATGGCTTAGTTTGATTTAAAACTCGTTACACGAGCACTGTTTGGGCCAAAAGCTTACGAGTACTCGATGTAACATAATGTACAAGTACAATGTGTCATCAGAATCTGCAATTTATTAAAAGCTTTCAAAGGTCTCTAGTACAATTTCATACCAATATTTTCGAAGCTTCTCAAGTGTTTAACCAAAACCGGGGATTGAAATCAGTGCCTCATTTTATTCGCTAAAAATAACCAGAGTGGTTATTTATTTATCTTCAAAATCAGGTGATACATTTGTGTTGGTTAGATAAGATGTTGACGTTCATTGTTGTACCATGTATTGGTACCATTGTATCCATGCTACCAACATTAAATGATATCCTCAATCAGTTTTACCATTGGTTGACACTTGTCAACCCCTTTTGGAAATCAAAATAGGAATACAAAACAGCTGATATCATCAAAAAACGATGATATCACCACAACCTCCACCCAGCATTTGTCATCGTTTTCCTAACTATTTCCCCCCCTCCCCCACTAAGTGTCCAATTGATCGAAATTTGTATGAAAATCAGATAAAAATTTACTGATTTTAGGCACACCAAAGCGCATTTTAGAAGAAAACGACTTTTTGCCAAGCTGGTTGACAAATGATGATTTTCAACAACAAAAATTTTAAACATTATCATTCAGCATTTGGTTGACCCCTTCTACGTTTGAACGTCCCCATATGAGCACACCTCATTGGACCATTGGTCATAACAAAAACTATGTGCACAATTTTGTATTGGAAAATTGTGATGTTGTGGTGAGAAGCTGCATGTTCATAAGTTTAAACATACAATTCACACTGGTGATATCACCAACATTTTCTAAGGTGCAGCACCACTAGATCACATCCCAAATCCAGGATGGGCCATGCTCTCACACTTGCTCCAAAACGTTGATGGCGCTACGGGTGAGTGTCAGTCCATTGTAAACAGTGAGTGATCTCCAGTCCATGACAGAAGTAAAACGGCACGAACCTCGATCCACTGGCTCGATGCGCTCACCTTGGTCCACCCCATTCCAGGCTCAGACAAAAGCAGAAAACGACTAGGGCAATTAACCGGAGCGCTGTAGCGTGCCGATAGCAGTCTTGCAAACAGGAAAACACTAACAGAGAAGTCGGCCAAGCATAAGATGGACAAATAGCCATTGGCCGCAACAATAACAATTCCAGGGTAGGCCGATAACGCCCACGAATTAATGCCCTGGCGGATATGGCGGAGAAAACCCCAAGATGGCGGACCCTCCCCCGTTTTCGCAATGAAACTGGTTGAAGAACTCACTCCCAGAAGGTGGGTAGGTGAAGACACGCCATGGAGGACACGCACCGGACGTGATCTCACAACTGATTGCCCCGAAATTATCCATGGCGCAGACACGTGCCGTGCCAGAAAGTAACTGTCACGCACGAGTTACTGTCGTGCGCTGGCCAGTTGAGTTGGCCACGTGACGATGACCTCACGTTCTTGAGGCAAATGTTTGGAGGGCATAAGAGTCATCCCCAGGCGGATCTTGCAAATTTTAAGGTCTGATGAGCGCCACGTGACGAAACAATCAAAGAAATCCAATTAAGTTGATCGTAGAGTGTCGGCCATCTTTGCTCTGAAACTGTCTTGCAGCGGTAATGGTTTTGAGAAAACACAGCATAAATAACTGATTTAATCCAAACGGCACTTAGGACTTCAAGCACCCCTTGAAATCCCTAATAATATGCTTTGAGCAGCCATGCTGAAGAAGTGAATTAAGCAATGCGCTAATTCTTGTAGGATATTTTGTCCATGACAGAAAACCAAGATTGGATATTAGGGTAACATCGTAAAATAGGGTGGTCATTAAAACAATTTTCATTTATAAGTTTACCTTTTACAAAATTGGTTCTTTTATCATTACCCTATACGTGCCCTCAGATCGTGAGAATTTATTGGCACATTTATGTGGGATATCCACCGAAGCAGAAATTCTAAAAATATTCCGGGTTTGATAATGAATATACAATGTCTTCGCATAATACATATTTTCCCTTAATTAGATAATTAGTTCCGCTTATACGCTGTTGCTTAAATTTTTGCGATATTTTTTGTCGATTCCCTTTTGAAGAACGACTCCTTTCCCACATCAGTGGATCCACTTATAACTTATCGTAAATATGGAAATACATGCAACTGATAACGTAGTTTCGTTTCACGCTCAATTAAACATCATTTCTGCAGTTACATATGTTTTTATAAACTTAATTTACTTTAAGACAACTACAGTACTTTACGTTGAACTATAGTTACCCTTCGTTTATTAAATAGGCGTCATTTACCACGACAGGTATTTGATGAAGGACCATCTTTAGGAGATATCTGCATTGTACATGTACTTAATCGAAATTTTATTCACCAAATATCAGAATTGTACGGCTACTATATGCACTGTGTCCCACTCCAAATCTCCAATAATGAACAAAATATGTATTGTTCAACCCCACTTGACAAGAATGACATATGTCCTATAGTAAAACCAAGAAGAGATGGAACTGAAGTCAACCAATCAGAGTGATGTGGATTGTCGAGTAACGCTTCTATGTTTCTTCAGTCGATGAAAGTCCATTCAGTACTTGGCACTGAGTGTATGGAACTAGGCTAAATCAATCGCCAACAGGCGATTGGACCCCTATTGGTCGGCACATGTTTCAACTCAGTTCCATCACTTCTTGGTTTTACTATAGCTGTGTAATTTATACTTTTTTGTGGGTTTATACTTTGTGTTCATCTAAGTAACGTTAACTAAACTAAAATGTACTTTCTGTTTTATCTGCCACTGTCATCAGGCAAACACTACCAGCCTAAGAGACGTTAGGAGAAATCTACTGTCTCATTGCCTAATGCGGTGCAGGGCAGCAGCAGGGCATATTTCGAAGTCCAGCCCAATTTCTACATGGTATACCACATGGGGGATACCAATCAGTTTCCAATATAGGGATTGAAAAATAAATATCCGCTGTGGCGAGTGTCGCGCCACCTAGATTAGTGCATTCATTACCAAAAGCAGTCAATTTATGGGTTTATAACAGCGCTGCACCACCACAATTGTCTACTTTGTTTCCAATTTCAAACCCAGACATTCTATAAGCGTGCCCGGAATATATTTCTTCTACTTAAGTGTCTGGGCGATCCGACGACAGGCAGTTAATCGCAACCCTAAATTACCGCCGCTTATACTGTATAAATATTTTTTGGACTATAAGAAACGGAAATAATTCCAATTGTGGGACTTGATGGTGCGATAAAGGCGCCATAGAACAGATGGCGCAGCTGAAGAAATATTAATGTTTTACCATGCGAATCTGGCTTTTAAAATAATTCGATCACCTTGACTGCGTTTAGTAATATGGCTGAGCTCATGGGTGAAATTGCCAAGAATTGTTTTGCAGCGCGCGAACTACTAGGCGGGTTTTTTTTCCACCGATTTTCTCAGAAGTTGGGAAAAATTATGTCCCAAGTTTTACGAGTAATTATTTTTCGTGCAATCATCACCAGTCGAGGAAGCCGTGTGAACGTAGGAAAAGCTTACAAATCATAGCCAAGCATGAGAAGATTCCGAGTAAGAGATTAAACTGCTGCGAAAATATAACCAAAAAAGTGCAAAATTCGAAAAAGACCAAAGGACAATAAATGGAGAAAACCCAAGACCACGCTATAAATGGCAAAAGTAAGAACTGAAGTCTGAAAAGCGCACTGCAACCTGTAGGGCATGCTGATGCTTAAACATACCGTGTGCTATTGAAAAACCTATCAATAACCGAACTTTTACAGATAAGAAAACACGAGAACATGAATGTTAGTTGATTCGTAAGGCTTTAACATTCTCAAATAAACCATGCATTAAGAAGGACGTCTTCGATTTCCTTTGGAGATGCGGGATAAGACGTCCGCAGGCTTATCCCACTGATATTCGAAACTGTCCAAATCCAGAAGTTTTATAACCAAGGTCCTATTTCGTAAAACGTGAGGAGTGAGAAGAGTTGATGAATCTGTAGGGTTACTGTTAGAAGTTGTTTTGATGGGTACTATGCAGTCTCATAACAAGGAAACCAACTCCTTACAGACTCTTCGACTCTTCGCAATCATTAATTTCATGAAATTGGGTACAAGGGACATGTTCAACTGCCCTTCCAGCTACATGTATGTAGCCAACACCAACAAATTCTGTTGTCAACTCCGTTAATGGTATCATGGTTTTGAAAAGCCCCAGTATTAATTAATCTGCTGACATCTTGCCCTGTGTGAATTAAGATTGCGTTACTCAACTTTAAAGTTATTCCTTCTCAGGAACAAAAACTCAAATGTGGCTGTTCTAGAAAGATTGGACTGCAAGTAAACTGTTAAACTCGTAGCATACAAATAATGAAACGCCGAACTGGCTGACCCCTACCTATCCAGTCCGTGATCGTCCTATATGTGTGCCCCTGTCATCTTCCAATTGTGGACGTAATTAGTACACAGCCCCTTTCAACTTCCAAACTTGGGCTATACTTCGGTATATGCCCTAAAATGACGCTCTGCGCCAGCAAAAGAGCAAAAGAGCAAAAGAGGTACCTGAAAGGTTCCATGAGACTTTCATGACAAAAGGGTTGGATTGAATCTATTTCTTCATGGTGAGATTAAAAAGGTGCCATTTAAAATCAATTTTGGAAGATTTTGAAGTCTGGGAAAGTGCTATATGGAACCTGTAGAGGTTCCCCCGGTATTGAAGCCTATATAGGTATTTATTAAGTGTGTAGAAGTAAATAGAAAGTGGACATCCCATAATTGCTCGTAGGCCGGCAGTGATTGCCTTCTGTCATGGGGCAGCCAACCCGGCAAACACAAGTTTCGAGTAGTTTAGGTTAGTATACTCACAAGATAGGGCGTCATGCTTTCCTACCCACGTGTTCTTATAAGAATACTTCATACAGAACACAGAGAGAGCAGGAAGGGGAAGGGGAGGGCATATCTACTTTCTCAGAAATCTTGTCCACATCCACATCATTCTGGCCTGGTGCATGCATCCCCTTCCACACTAATGTCCATGAACGACACATGCGATAACTTACACGCCCAGCTTTCAGGTCATAAAGTCCATGGCTTCCAAATAGGGGCGTGCTTCAAAAGTTGCATCGTCGTCAAGTTTTACACACTCGTTCCGGACACCCCTTGTGCTCGTAACGACCTGCATGGCCCAGTCAACTTTACTGCCGAACCGTGATGTAGAGGGCAATAAAGTGTCCTCCGCCCATGCACTCAGGATGGAGCCCAGGGATCGGATCCGCCTTCGGTGACCCACGCTCTGGAATGGCCCATAAGCGCGTATGCTTGCAGATTTGAGCGACGAGGAAAGCCTATTATCAAAATTCAAGCCTTTTAAGGCAGGCCATCAATACCAAAATGGGCTCGTAAATAAGGGGGCCCAGCTAAAAAACAGCTTATTTTCTCGCAAGCTGGGCCAGGCCCCGAATCAGCGTGCCTAAGACAGCGTAGCGACCCACGAGACCGTATATCGCCCAATTTTTAATACCCGGATTACGCCGAAAAGCAGATTTATAAGATAAAATATTAAAATTGGGGATCTCAACAATATGGCAATTCATCAATTCGTCACTCAACCAAGCGTGGCATCAGCAGCTCGCTAAGAATACAACATTTTTTACCAAATTTTTTTCAGGATAAACGTTTCCTTGAAAATTTGAAAACAGTTTTACTATGATTTACAATTTTTAGACATGCAAGGTGAGAGATTACTTGTCACTATTAATCTTTAGCACTTGCCAAGAACGTCTACTTACTTGTATAGATACACAGCATTTCCTTTGCAAGAAATGTTTATGGTAAGAAAATCAAAGTTTCAGAGGACGATCGTATGCTCATTACAAAAATTAATATAAAAAACTGTTGGAGTTACTGTTTTTTTCTGTAACTGTTGGAGTTACTGTTTTTTTCTGTGTCAGCTTTTTATGTGTAGATACAGAAATTAACATTCATTTTTAATTAGGCAAATCTTAAGATTGACAAGTCGTTCAAACGACATTGTAAATTTCTCCAACATTCCAGTTTTGAGTTATGATTGAAAATTCCAACTTTTTTGTTGCATTTGGCAGAAGATGCTCGACCACCCGGAACTCCACGTTATTTTGAATATTATTACGTGATTGAATGTTTTCTTTTTGATAAACAACATTGGATTCTTTTCTCATAGCCCTTCTAATAGCCTTGCCAACATTTCTCAAAAGCTTTCCAAGCAAGAAATTATGTGTACGGAACGATCTATACTGTTAAAATAATGAAAACAAACAGCGTTTTGATTCCCAGTTCCGCCAGTTGGAGATAACAGGATTTCAGTTGACACTGACCTTTCAGCGACGAATGGACACAACAATAACCGTTAAGCTCGTCTGTAAGGGCTGTCGTCGCTTTAAGCTTGTAAGAAAAAGCAGCTTTAAGGTTAAGCTGCTTTTCTCGTTCTCCAAGGTATTCCCATGGCAAAATTATTCCACCTCAGCAGACTTCAAACGAGGTCAATTTCAGCATCCCATGCAGAAACTGGCGCAGAATGCAAGATTCCAATAAGTCGTCGGCATTTCTGAACTGCCCCCACGAGCGCACTTATGACCATGTGTTTGGTGGTTCAATCAGTCGCCACCATGAATTATAAACGGCAAATAAACCGAAAATCTGGCCAGACCAAATGATCCGAGCATCAAAATCGATCTTGTAGCATTCCGAGACAGAAGGACCATAAAAAACCAGTAAAACCTTGCTTGTCCGAGTGGTCTGTTGGCCTACTGAAGAGGTCATCGCGCATGGTCAAGCAATTTAGAAAGGTGCTACTGTACATAAAGGGGGTCAAGTGGATGATGAAGTGAAATTTTAAATGTACTCGATCAATGAGAGCCATGCGTGGATATTGGTTTGGTCTACTCGATAAGTATTTTTGGTAGGATGTGGCTACAGAATATGCCCTGCTCCACCAATTCAATTTGATGAACCTGAAGTACAATGTAGCGCTAATGTGATGAAACGACTAAGTTTTTCACTTAGACCATCCCTTGAGATCTCCTGCAGTTTTCATGCACAGCATCGTTCCAATAAGGCTACCAATGATAAGGTGAATACAGTCTGGTGGAATTTTGATTTAATTACTGATCTGACATGTTACCATCAAATCTACCTGATATTTTTAAAATTTTCCAGACAATGCGAAACAAACTTGATCGTGTAAAGGGCAACAAGTACTCGACAATAAGCCAATCATTGAAATGACAACTCACCAACTCCTACATGTGTCTGTATTCAGCAAGATGAGTTGTTGCAGTTCTAGCATGCATGGCATTTGAAAACGAGAGAACTTGAACTTACCTAAAAATAAAAGAAAAAAAAGTGGTTAGATTATCAATGAAAACAACTCAACAAACAGTGTACACATACATGAATATAAGTGATAAGTGTTATAGCAGTATAAATACATGTATAAGCAGACTATATAACTATACACACTGTATAAGATTCGAATACATGTGTAATGACGTCAAGGTTTCCTTGTAACAAACATTTTTAAATGAATGACTTACATTATGTTTCAAAACATGCATGGTAACAGTAATCCATACATTTACCATTTACACTCTTTCTACCACAAAGTTTTATGTTCTAATTGGATCGTTTCTGCTGGGTGCAGAACGTGGTAGTTTCGTCATGCAAAAGGCAGTGGCTGTCTTGGTGCGCAGACATGGTCCACGAGGCGACATGGCACAAATCTGCCAAACTGATCATAACTCAGTCACATTATTAATTCCCCTCATTCATCGGGGATAATTCCAGTGTCCAGGGTCCTGGGGGACCCAGACAAGAGCGGCTGAAATACTAGCGAGCATGATGCGTCGCGACGCGCATTCCAGATACATAATTCACAAAGCGCAACGTTACAAATGAGATGCTGGGTCGTCATAAATTCCTAGGGCGCTTCCGCCCGCAATGATGCATGTGCCAGTCAGCGGCCAACGGGCCGTTCCAGCAGAACGCGTTGCTAATTAACGTCGAGAATCACGCTAACGGCCGTTTAGGGAAGCTGAGGCACGAGGTGGTCAAGTTCGGAATGGCCAAATCAAAATGTTGACATACATGTACGAGGCCTCACTGCTCATGCGAAACAACTGCGGTAATTCAGAAGTGATTGAGCCAGGTCAGCCTTGGCTGAAATTAAACAAATATTCGAAATCGATGGAAGTTTGCAGATAGCCCATTGTTCACAAATAATGTTTGCAGATCGTGGAAGCCATTTGAAGGCTAGTGTTGGCGCTTGTCGTTAATTCATAAAACTGACATTTCCCTATTTATGGAATAGTACAGCATCTGGACGACATCACAACATGCTACAGTCGGAGTAAAAATAATTGAAATGTAATTCTTTGGATGGTCAGCCTCCAATCATTATTTGAGAACGTCCAAGTATTATGTCATCACAAATGATCACATTTTTATAGGCTTCACAATGCTATCAAAATGAGGTGAAAAATGATGGATTTTCACAACTGTGATGACCTTATGCTTAAACTTGCTTTTTTCGCAGCATTGACAGTAAACCAGGGTGCCTGCAGAAATGTCATTTTTAACTTCCCTGATTTTTCCAGTTTTTTAACCTAATTTCCCTAACCAGTACATAAACACAAAACTATGACCGATGCCAAGGTAAGGAATGCCAAACTTATTCCCAATTATATACTTCGGTATACTTGCAGTGTATGGTATAAATCAGAGATGGAACAGATAAAATTTCACAAATACGTGAATGAAAGTAGACAACACATTTAACAAGAATTTCTCAGAAATGAACTTGTTCAAGAATTACATTTGATTAAAGAAAACGTATGGAATAAACAACAATGGTTACAAGCTATGAAACTTTACAAAGATGGTAATCTGTGTTGTTGCAATTAATATCATCTCTTTCCAGAAACTTTGAAGATGTCTCAGAATTTCGTTTAAATATTAATGTTTCACATGTAATCAATGAAAAAAGTTCACGTAAGATTTGCATGTTCACATTAAATGATGCAACACAGTAAAAATAAGAATTTCCCTACTTCTATTGCTGCCAGGCATCATCTCTTGACAATTGTGCTAACTAATATCGGTAACAAGCCTAAATTGAGAAATCAAACGTCATTTACATATCCTTGACAATTCTAACTGGGAATAAATTTTTTTCTGTATGTGTGTTTCCAATTTTCAGGTTTTCGAGCTCGGAGTGGACCTGCATTTCAACCATCATTATTCATTCCATCATCAGCCACACTAGCTTAAACAACTTGTAATAGTGTCAACAATTTATGGATCACAACACGTTCAAAATGACTTGAAATTTGCGGTCAATTTTCGGGTGTTAAAGTGTCACCTCTGACTGAGCAAAACGCTCTAAACATGAAGCAATTCAGCTTCAAGCCCTGACTTCTCAGTCCAGTCACTTCAAGAGTCATTCCCATTCGCCACGTTGCCTTCACCCCAAACTCATCCGCAAAAATTGGCATTCCGGAAGACCAACTCACATTTGGGTTAAATTCGAGCAGCAGGGGGAGAAAAAAAGCGTGTTTGTCATTGGGCTGATTGAAGTGGGCTCTGAAGAATGGCCAGAGAGGCTGCGTGCGTTTCATTAGAGCCAATAAAGAAGAAAGTCGTGGATTTTCGAGTTATTTTCTGGGATGATTGCGCCTGAAGGACGCTGAGCAGATAACAGGGCGCAACACGTGACGGAAGCCGAAACATTACGTCACGTAGCTAGTGCTGAATTACGGCAACGTGACCACGTTGCCAAAGGAGGCCACCCCAATTGGATGTGGGAACGAAATTCTGTCTTGGCAGAGCTCCCAAAACGCAGGCCGTTAGAATTATGATGGCGATGGGTTATATATACGCAATATTTAGGGCGATGAAAAACGATGGAAATATTTTGCCGGGTGGGGTCGAGACGCTTGCAAACTACAGGGCAGCAGAAAAATGTCGCGAACCCATCCCAGGGCGGTATTTCCGAATTTGACGGAATCTCCGAGCAGCTTCTTGAAATTTTTCACTTTTGTCGTCATCTCCATCCTGAGACGAGCAGTTTGATACCAAAGAAGTCATGGGTAGGAAAAATTGCTGAAGAGAAGTTCACTGTACAAGCGTTACAGTGTGCAGGGTTTTCCAACTTACTGTACCGTTCTGATCTTGCTTTTGAAAAAAGGAATTGCCGGCAACTTGACTTTGGTTCTAACATCAAAAAGCCTTTTGGTTGAATGTGATGACTACTAATTTCGAAAAGTGAAATCCCCCGAGTTTTCATGGTTATACATTTATCCATGGCAGCATGATGTTTTTATTTTCACGACGACCATATCTGCTATTTTACTGATTAATGTAGTGCATTGTCAAAAATTACAGTTTAAGGAAAGGTTGAAAAAAGAGGCGTTAAATCTTTGCATTGTGAGAGTTCCTTATTGTGGGTGGTGGAATTGCTTATTAGTATTGAATATTGCATTGAACAAGCAAAATCTGATAATAAAAAAATGCAGGTTCCAATTCAAATTGCCTACGTTCTTCAGATGTTCTATGATGAAAATGAAATCTATTGAAGCATTCGGTTTCTTTCCCAAATCCATTAGCAGTGTAAGATACATCATTTAAACAATGACAATATTAAAAATAACATATTTCTTCGGGTGGAGATGTACACAAGAGATTGGCCTACATACCGGTGCCTGTAAACACGCACCACAATCGTGGTTTACATTCAACCGCATTACCGAACAGTCGTTATAAACAACGCCAATCAATATGTTGTCTAGCTTAAACTTCGACCTTTTCTGATCGTTAAAAATCCAGCTGAAATTCGAAACCTTAGCGACAGCTCTTTGTTTTGGTGCATGCACGCTGGAACGCGTTCCGTGCATTCTGTATTCATTACTTATTTCTATTTAAACAACCATCCAATCCCGTTTCGCGAATCGATATTCGGCCCGGACCGCGCCATTCTTTAGGCGGATATTCGATAAGGTTGCTTTTTGTTCATTTCATCTACTTTTCCCATTGTTGATCTCTGATTTGGCAAGCAGACTTTGCTTACATGTATGCCGATTGGATTTGCATTCTTATTGAGTTTCGGATGAGCTCTGACCAGCACCTGCAGGCATGTTCTATATGGTTGCAATACTACTGTCATCATTCAATAGTTTTTTAGAAAAACAAGTTGCATGACTTTCCTTATTTTCTGAACTTTGAAACACGTTTCAACTGTCCAAACGAGGAAAATCAAGCCACAGAAGCATGTCCAAGGATATCACTTGGGCCTCGCAAGTGATGTCCACACACGCGCTTCCATCTCAAGTACATGTACTTCATCTGCCGGAAATCGGTGGCTGGCATGGAGGATTTCTGCCTCCTTGCTCAAGTTAATTACCTTCAAGGCTTCCAAGAAGCGAACAGTTTTGATTTCAAGCTGAATTTGGGCAAAGCTAAGTCGCAGAATAACCCATCGGAACAACCTGTCTTGTGTAATGGGATAAGAAAACGCTTTTGAAGATGGCCGCCATCTCAAGAAATATTGTTCATATTCCTTTCCCGGCAAACCACCAGAAAAGGACCGATGACTGTCATCATGTTTTTCTGCATCGAGATAGAAATTATATGGATATTTCTTGTCCGTGGGGTGGATTTAATAAACTATTTATAATTACGACTGTATCAAATGGCAAAATTTCACTTCATCACCCTCTTCATCGACATACTGGTACTATCGTCACCCAAGCGAGTTAAAAAGGCAGCCACCAAAGAGGGTTAATTACAATCAGCTCCCAAAGACACATTCAGTGCTTAAGTGGGAATGAAACGTTAGTTCGGTTCAATCAAAAAATCCGGAATACCCAAAAAGAAGCTCCTGTATGTGCAGCAATTAAACTAATTGCACACAGTCGAAACTTGCTGGAACGCTGACGAGAACAGGAAAGTCTTGGGTGCAATTAACATTTTGAATCGGTCTTCCAATTAGCGACTAATTCGTAAAAAGATTGCAGACTTCACAATTTGTGAAGTAACCTCTGATGCGGGCTGAACCAACTTCTATTGAATCGGCCATTCCAGAGTTTCCAGTCGTTATTTGAAACATCAGGTTTTCTCATATACATGTATGGTTAATCAACGATAAGCCAAAAGTGAAAAAATACCATCAGCATATTTAATCCAAGAAGAGAAACGCATGCTCAGAACATATAAAGAAGTGTTTTATCACAAACATTTAAGTTGGCCTAGGCCAATACGTTCAAAGCCAAATGTCCAGAAATGCTTGAAGAGAAAACATTTCAAAAGCTAGACATTCTATGGAATAATCCCTACTAAAAATGCTCAGGAAATATACCTGTATTACAACCGGACTTGCCTATGACAGTGACAGTGACAACTGTCCTAGCTGCTGCAATTTATTCTTTTCTTTTTTTTTTGCAGCTCTTTCGTTATTTTGGTGTTTTGTAACCTAACTTTAATTATTCTAAGCTTAATTCATTTTCGTCTTGTCCACTAGGAACAGATTCTGTCCTTCCTGGACATTTAAATAAAAAATCGTCTCTGCTACTGGCCAGCGCGCTATGAACATTTGTCTGTTCTTAAAAGTTCTTAAAATTTGAGATCGATTAAGTGACATTTTGAAAACAGGATCATCGGGCATCTAGAAGACATATTTGGAATATTGTATACAAAACCATTTCCCGGAAACAAATCGACGCCATGCAGTGTACTTTGCATAACTATTTCAATATCCATGTTTTTTTGGAATCAAAATTCAGGATGTTAAATGTCACATCCGTTATTATCGTAGTTCAATTTTAACGTTAATATATCAGATAAAATTAAATGTTGATGATGCTCTCCCACAGTAAAAACAATCCGATGACGTTAATAAAATTGAAGATGCAGCTCAAGGCAAGTACTATACAAGTACTACTCGTTATGAATAAATTCCTTAATCTTATTATGACAAATATTTAATTAAATTTTTTTAAATAGGCATTCCTTCTTTGAATTTTCACTAACATTCTGTCGGTACGTTTCAGTAATTTGCATGACTTTCACGCTCTGAAATACTTTGCAAATATACTTATACACAAGTAAGCTGACTTGCTCATTACAATTTACAAGTCGATCTGTATTAGCTATCAGAAATTCGAGGCAGCTTATACGGCTCTTAAAATATTTAAAAACTGCATTTTTACCTGCATTTGTATTGGCATTTGACGTGATTGTGTTACCAAGCTCTGGAAAGTTCGCTCGATCGCTTGCCATGGCAAAAAGTATCTCTTGAAAACATCAATATTTAAAATCGTGAAAGTCTTCATCGCGTTTTTCAAACTTTCATGATGCTGAATAAATTAGCGGCATTACAAATTCATTAATAAATATTTATCTGCCGAGTCACACAAATGATTTTCATAGATTTTTGCACCGTAAATATTTAATAAACCGCCACAATCGCGAGCTTATCTCGACTTGAAATAAACCGAAATCTGATATACAGTATTCAGCGATCATATGGTATCGCGCATTTAACATTAACAATAAAATGAATGTGTCCTGAAGAAACAGGGTACTTCGGAATATGCTTAGCTGATGAACTGCACCATCATAGAAACTATCAGAAGGTGATCTTCACCTAACGGCTCGCAAGTTAGCAATGATTGCCTGATGTTGAGGGGCAGCCAATCCCGATTATGCATTAAATTTCCAAGTTAGGTTAGGTTAGGGAAAAAAATCATTACAGGGTTCTGCAAGGACCACACACGCCTACGTAGAGACAATTGATAGCCGTCCTTTTGGTCAAAAATCGTGAAATTACATTCTCAAGCAGGTGAAAACAAGAAAATTCACAACAACAATCCAGCATGTTTCTCGACATTGAAGGTTCACACCTCAGATCAGCTACGGCGCTTCACCAACCACGATCCAAGGTTCCAACCCCAGTTTTTGGAAGGCATCCCAAACCGATTTGAAATAGGTTAAGCATATGCGCGCTAAATGGGACATAATTAGCCTGATATTACCCACTGGCAAGATATCACGGCGGGGGTCGCCTTCACACGCTAGCTGGCAGAAAAAAATGCTCATCATCCCAAAATGGCGGCCATAAATATCAGATTATGGCAAATGATAACGGCGAGCAGCTCGAGCGCCGCAGTTGCATGGCAGTTTCAAAAGCGAACCCAGAGTCGAGCATCAATTTGCTAAATTAACTATCAAAATAGAAGAGGATGTGCCGGGTATTAATTTCTCGTTTCATTATGGGGCCTAGCGAAAGGAAGAAAGGCCTTTGTGTCACATTTATCGCCAATGCTCGAATTTATCTCATTTTCAAAGATTCCCATAACATTTTACTGTTATTGTTATTATGATTATGATGTCGATTATTTATGCTGCGTACTCAGACATTGAATTCCCCTTCGATGTGGCCTTGGAGGGTCTATGTTTAAGAAAATCCGTAAACCGCAGTGCCAGGTGGCGCCACGCTCGCACCGGCCATTATGGCCCGTTAGTTCACCACAGAATCACTTGCTCGATGCAGTACATTAACTGCAGTACTCATTTACTTAGCGAAAAGCACAGATGCAGAAAAGATATTTTCCCTTTTGACAGAGCTTTTGCATTCCGGAAACTAGAGTTTTCCAATTTTGTTTTTGCAATGCCCATGATTCCCCGAGGCTATTTTCATAAAAACGATCTTTCCCCCATTAACAAATACGAGTAAATAACTGAAACCGTCTTTTATCAAAGCTTCCTCCCTCGGAAACAATTTGCATCCTGAACGTCGCTATAAAAAACGTCTTTGGAATTTTCCTGTCATGAGATGAACAAAGAAAATGACAATGACATTTTAAATGCAGTGTTACCGTACTCTTGTTGACAGAATGAACATAGAAAGTTCACATACACCCGTGTTTCAAATAAGTTTCTCTTGCATTCATTTCATTCGAGTTCAAATTAACAATCTTAAACGTAACTATGTCAATCATCACTTAACTGGATGGTTCTACCTCGTGCAACAAACAAAGGTAAATTTTTAAGACGAGCATTGTGACGGCCATCTTGAAACTACATGTAGCTAATTTGTGATCGCATATTTTCATTTTTTCAAGACTCCAACAAAACTTTAGAATATGGGACCGTTCAAATTGTTCAACTTACGCAAAATGACATCAAAAAGAGTCGTGAAGCCAAATCTTTAACGAAATGGGATGTGAAATGATTAATTTTAACACAAAGTCTGTAAGCAGTTTCGCAAAAAATATTACCTATTAGTTTTGTTATGTTAATGTCATCCTGCTTTATCGTTCTTTATGGTATTATTCTAACATTGTAAACATTTGGGATGCTACAGTATACATGTATCGCAAATATGGATAGCAAATAGAATAGTATACCATCCCACCATAAAAGTAGCTTTCAGGGCTGCTTTTATTACTTTATCTCATTGACTCCCGCTTTATCACAGCATCTGTCGTATTGCCTGAATGTCAATTCCAAATACATGTATTCTACTTAGATGGCAACAAGGGGCAGGAATGTGCTAGATAAAAATCAAATGAAAATTTCTTTGAAACAAATCTTGACTTTCCCAAAACGTCCAAAAACTGAATCACGAATAAAAAACTGTATGGCCCTAATGTTAATGTAATAATTTCCCCATGACATCCCATGAAGTTTCACGAATTCGTTACGCTGCTCAATTTTGGCGTGTGCACTGCTAACGGCATTGAACTGATCAGAGAGGCTATGAGCCTTTTGACTATCGTACCATCGGCCATCTTGAAAAATGGACACAACACCAAAATCACTGCTATGTAGCAGGGGTTGAGTAACGCACCTTATCACCTCCAAACAGAAACTACTAATTCCGATACGGAGTCTAATCAATAACGTGCAAGCCGGAACAAGACACTGACTTCCGAATCAATCAATGCAACAATTACCATAATTCAGGGGGAGCAACGTCCCTGGGCGCTTCCGAATTAGGCAACAGGGAGCAGCCGTTAAGGCACGAGATTAGGTTGGAGCAGCGTCCATTGGGGGGCGCTGGGGCGGAACAGAAAAACAATTAAAATTTGTTAACATCTCCATTGCATGCAGCGGGCTTAAAGGGCTCAACAAGGCTGGTGCGGAATTATTGCGTCAATCGACGATTAAGACAGGGTTGGTGACTTTGCGGGGAATTAGCAACAGATAAAACGGTACAGAGATAGAGGGAATATAATGGACAGAAAACAATGGTTGATGGCGAAGGGGAATTTAACTTTTTAATTGCTTCGGTTGTGATTTGATTAGCATCAGCAATTGAGCCAAAGTGCCCTGACCCCCTTGGTCTTGGATCACTGTTGCCTCTTCAAGGCAGAACTGAAAGCATCCGCTGCTGGGGTCAAAAGTCGACAAGCGTGCATAGGCCCATCATGGGCGAAATATACGATGTATTAATTTTTCAACTGCCAATAATGAACGAGGGGGACTTTGGGTATTCAGCTCAAAATGAGATCCATGAGATGGCATGACCATGTCGGCCTACATTAATTTCGTATCATTCTTCATTGTACCGGTATATTATTCATAAAATTGAGATATCCCCACTTCAAATTCTTCAACATTAATTATAGTATCTACAGTGTGGATATTCATCTCCACCAACTAAAGTGCAATCTGATAAACAATCTTATTCGAATTCACCTTAAATGTGCGCAATGTACGACATGTATTTATACGTCAACACTACTTGTCTGGTACATAAGAATGTAAATTGTCGTTGCTGTCGTAATTTATCCTGTTTATGATGTTATTTTTCGGAATTTATGTTGCTGCCCTGCCCTAAATGTGTACAAAATGTCTAACAACTTTACTTGTCTAGTACAGAAGAATGACACCTGCTACCATTAATGTGTTTTCTTCTGCCATCTCTCTCTCTCTCCCCCCCCCCCCCCCCCCCCCCCCTTCACACACACACATATACAAAGTATAGGGTTGAAGTATAGCATCCAATTCACTATCAGGATTTGCAAACAGATTGGTTTAGAATCAATTAGTTTAAAATAATTTTTGTGTGAAATAAGTTCACAAGATCGAAGTTTTGTTCAGGTGTCAACGTACGGGTTGCCAACTTCCAAATTGAACAGTGTTTGGCTCGTATATACACAGTGTACAGTGTAGATCTACAGTGTATAGGGGTTTAAGCAATGGCATAGTAGACAAGATTTTTGACAAACTTCTGACAAGCAAGACTTTCTTGGACATTTCACCAAACCGTGCTATCTGTAGTTATCATAAAAAGGCAGGATTGCAAACGCGAGCGTCCCAACCAAATTGAATTTCCGAAATACGCACCGGGCCCAAAAACTCCCAAATGAGTTCCAGGCACTGACCGGAAGTATTACCAGGCTGTCCGGTCTGTAACGCGCGCCAACGTGCGCATAGCAGAGAGAGAGAAATAAAAATGTATATTGGATTTTTCCGTTTATCTTTTTCGATATTTTGCGATTTTCGCGCCCGCCCAGCGCCGTACGTGCGCGGGCATAGTGCAACTTGCGAATGAAATCACTAGAAAAGAGAAAGACAATAGCATTTGGTTACGCCTGTTTGTTATTGGCGCAGACCATAACGATCTGTGGTTGAATTTTATCAATTTCCCAGGTCGCTTCATCGCGCATTTTGGGAATGCAAATCTGGGCAGCGAAAACGTGAACAGATTATATTGTTAGACAACGCTGGCGACACTTCGAAATCTTTTATTTTACAACCAGCATTGCCGGGAACAAAATGAGAGCAGTTGGATTCATTGCTGAGTTGCACCATCAAAAACCCCAGATAGCATTGCTCGCATAGGCCGAATCAGTGAAGTGTTTTCGTGCATCTTTGTGGGTTTGGATAATGCGAAAGTTGGTAAAATGGGAGATGGTCAGAAAATCTGAAAACTGCCTTCGTGCCGTGTGCAAGAAACTCATTGCTGGATGTGTTGCAAAGTATTTGAGACCTCCATTTTCCCATAATTGGGAAAAATAAAAGGGATTTAAGCTTTTTTACTTGGTTTCAAATGAATGACATTCTAGTACATTAGTGCAATTGGCTACATGCATCTGCTAGATGCCCTTCTCTAGCATATAGACTATGACAAAATGCGCTACTCCTAATAACTCTTATGTTGGGTGTGATTGCCTGACGGTTGGGCACCTACATGAATTGCGTTTATATGTTAGCTAAGGTTAGGATACATGGACGTAAACAACAAACTGGGCCAAACTGGGCATATTCTAGTCATTTTGACCAGCTACCTAATTGGACACAAATGCGAGACGTACAATACTTGTATATGTGTGCATAAAGACTAAATGTACATCACCCAGTGGTTATGTAATGTTAAAATTGCGATCCTTACAAACTTTCTTTGGCCAAGCTACAGTCTGTGATTCAGAGCATGTCTAACTATTTTGCCCAAAACTAGACATATTACGCGCGCTTTAAACCACCTACATATACTGAATTGTTTGCAAAAATGTAGATTTTGCAGAAAGCACCTTCCTACACTCAAGGATCAGAAGCAGAACCTTGCTTGTCAACTATAGTCACGCTAGGGCGGCCGCGAAACGAATCTATTTATAACAAAAACAGTCATGAAATATGAAATTACATGTATTTAATTCCGTTTATGTCACCATACGTCATTCTGAAACACTGTTCCAATCTAAATAAACAAGAAAATATTTAAAGATTTCCGTCCCCAGCTTTAAAGGTGGCTGTCAGAGCTGCTAAGAATAGCATTTTCTCATCTCGTTCTGAATGTCATTTCACTTTCGAGGTTTTTACAAACAATTACGCTTTCACAGCTCACATTTCTGACGTTTATTTGTTTTTCTCCTTCTGAAATATGATCACTAAATGTTTCGAAAGGTAGATTTTATATTGATGTCCAAAGCATTAGGAGTAACTTATCCCTTCCCCCAACTACATCCCAGCCATATTTTGCCCATTTTGCGCCATATTAACTCCTTTTAACAAACTGACGTTTGTTGTGGCACATACTGTACATGTAATTGGCCTTCTTGCATTGGGCAATAGCATCCAGATTTATTTTTCTTTTGACTTTGACTCCTACTTCTTTAGCGATTGTTAATTTAATCTCATCTCATGTGATGATTGGCATCACTGTACTACTTCAATGGGGTATTATAACAGAGCATAATATGCATTTTTCGCAGAAAAACGTAAACCGACAAATAACAGATGCAAACATACATATCTTTGATTGACAGTGTTGCCAAGATTCTCAGCAGTGATTCCATGCATGTACTGTATGATATTATTCACCTAAGATTAAAATTTTGGCAGGATATGAGTACCCTCCCCCTTGTCTCCATTTGTAGAAATTTAGCCAACCCCCCTCAAATGCCTAGGGTTATACACAAAATATCCAAGACGAATACATTAATATAACTTCAGTAGTTTGCACGAATAACTAACCAACAACTCTGAAACAAGCAACTTTTGTCGCGGAAAGCAACTCAGCCGAACTTAGCACTGACATCTGACTAATGACTATAGAAAACACTCCAGAGTAAAAGAAACACCATCGTCCTTTGTTGAACGGATCAGTATGTCTCGGTAATAAGTCGGTAGTAACTAAGTTGAGCACTCTCTTCCATTAATTTCCACTTGCAGCGCTGTCTTAGCATGGGATAATCTGTCGAATCAATATTACTCAAAGACTAACATCGCCATGGGCCCAAAATCCGACATTTGCCGCGTAGCAGCACTCAGAGGAATAGATGATGGAAGTAAGTAGTTAATAAGTTATCCGCCATTAATGTTGGGCCATCACGCCCAAGTTTAGCTACCAGATTGGTGCCCAAATTGCGCCATTGATTCCCTGGTAACATCAAAAGAAGCTCGTTTGCATCGAGTGAAAGTGCGCTTTAGTTGATGAACACTTAGACGCGATAATTGCACTCCTGTAGCGATATATTGGTGGCAACCCTTTCGCAGAGCACGAACTTTCATTGCGAGAGCAGCACAATTTAGTCGTACCAAAGCCTTGAAGCAAGAGTGTAATTGATAAGATCATTAGAAACCCATTAAAAGCAACATGCAATGCTGGCATGCAGCAAGTTATGAAATTGACATAAGGGATTACGGACAATCCCATAATGGCATCCCCTGTCGAAATCCTTTCCAGAACTTTCAGCGCAATATAGGCCTATCAATATATAAAAACGTGGTGAGATGTGTTTCATAAGCCCAAAACAACCAAAAATGACGCTTGCTTTCAAATTATAGTTGCTTGCCTTGTAACTAACAATCAAATTTCCATTTGTGGCCATGCGTTATTATTATGCCGACACACAATTGTCGACATGATTGGATGACATGTGTGCTGAATTAAATCATACAATAATTTTCAAGCTAACTGGTGTTGCATCTTGTACTGCGCCTGAATTGCTCAAACTTTGCTATTTTAGGAAACAAACTTATGATTGTGAACAATATAAGTTCGCTTAGAATTATTCAATGTACACTACATACATTATAATTATTATTTTATGTAGTTTTTGTCAAAAATTATAAATTATTTTACGCCTGACCCGATTCCCATTAATTCTATACCGAATTCTGCAAATTTTATAGATAAAAACAAACAAGTTGTATAAGTCAATAGCAGGTCATATAGCAAAGTTAGAAGCACGGAACAGCGAGTTAACAACACCTTGTCCTGCTCAATTTCACGATGAATATGGGAACATTAGGAAAAAAAGAAATTTGTCGTTTTTTGACCAGCTCGCGTCATAGATGGCGCTGGGTTCTCAAACACCGTCCAAGCAGTTAGCCACGCTGCTGCGTGTAAAGCACCAAAGATGGCGCTGGAAGTCTTAAAAGGGTTACTCGTATAGCCTGAGCAAGATCCCAGGCCACATCTGAATCTTCTTACTTGCTGTCGAGCAGGCAGATGAAAAAAGATTGCTAAAAGCAAGGACAAACATTGTTCATCAATTATGGCCCTGTGCCAGACCTA